>CM049387.1:27541458-27786458 GCA_026937815.1 Etheostoma perlongum | reverse complement strand
ACAGGATTCCCCATGATGGCCACGAGGGACGGACACAGCTGCTTCCTGGGAAGAGGAATATAAAGGAGTTCTAGGGATTGTGCGTACATTAGAGCAGGGGATTCAAACTCAACTTCCCTAAGGGCCACAGTGCAAGACGAGAATTACATCAAGGGCCAGACACGTACAGCTGTGCTCATGAAGCTTACATACCCATGCTAAATTTGACTAAAAGAGGAATAAAAAAAATCTTTTGGAAATTGATCTTAATGCCTTAAAAATTTGAAAAATCCCACCTTTAAAAAGGACACCAATTTTCTTTGTGAATGAATTATGTATTGTAAATAAATACATTTTCTTCCTTAAAATACAGGGGCATAAGTAGACACACTCCTATGGTAAAAATGTTATGCGTTCAGGGGATGCTTGGCTTAAAAAAATGTTCAAAAGGGGTACAATATTTAAAAAAGTTTGAGTCTTAAAAAATACAGATATTGTTGTACAGCCTGACTCACACTGAACTTTTTGTTGAACTTGAACAAACAAACAAGGAATACCATAGAACTTTCTTTTATTATCCAGTGTGACAGTGAGTCATAATGGAAAAAGAACATAAATAAAGTCAAAGTACATTTTCTTCTGGGCTAAAGTACGTGGCGTCTGATCGGTGCATTAACTCCAGTTCTTACCGATACCAGCCTTTTAGGCAGTATTTTCCAATACTGGTATTGGAGCATCTCTACTTTAAACCATTATCCAAGATATCGTAAACTAGAATTAACTGGACAAAAAGCTTCCCAAAAGTGTCAGATATAGCATCTCCTAAACATTTAAATCATAGCAGAGTTACATGTCTTACCATACAAGGTCGGTGAAACCTCTGGACAGGTGCATTGTGGGAGGACAGCTGCTGAGCATGGAGAGGAGACACTCCAGGTAGAGCAGCTGCAGGAGCTGGTTCTCACTAGAGGGTGAAGAGTATTATTAGTGTATTATTTTACACTCAGACTGAACAATGCATCCTTTTCAAATCCAAATGGATTTAGCCAAACTTGCGATTTCAACGCAAATATAATTCTAATTAGAGCTGCAACAATTCTAAATTTTGCTGAACAATTAATTGTCTTCCAATATTAAAATTATTAAATGTATTACTTGAGATGCCATTTGTGTCACTTTTTCAATGTCATGGGTGCTTTTTTTTGATGTTTTTTGTTATTTTTCCAAAGTTTTTTGGATATTTTTAATGTTGACATTTTCAGCGCTTATTTCAATGACAAAAAAATAAATAAATAACTGAAAACGGATCAAATTTGAGCCAAGGACAACATGAGAAACTAACCCAGCACAGAGACATAGTCAGAGCACGTTGTCCATTATTGGTCCAGTACAGCAGCAGACAGAACACTGTCTGTAAACACACCTTTTTATACTGTTCATACATCTTTTTTCAAGCAAGGGTTTTTGTTTATTTCAACCTAATAATTCTTATTAATTATTAATACAACAATAATGTAACAATTATAATCCATTTCCTGTGCGGTAACTGAGATGCTTTGGAATATCTGTGACGACACAGCAAAGCCTGATTATTCACAGACGGGCCTCAGGGTGAATTATCAAGGTAATATTATAGAACATCAAACAGAAGAATATTCCATCATGTTATGTAAAAACGGCAGCGTTACCTGTCCACAGACTCCAGTTTTTCACAGAAAACTGTGAGAACTGTCACCACATCGTCACACAGAGCCTGGCTGGTCGGAGACACATCTGCACGCACGTGCACACACACACACACACACACACACACACACGCACACACAAGTAATATTGTTATTGTGATACTCAATGTTATCACATATGTTCCTCATATCATGCAGCCCTACTATCCATCTATCTATCCATCTATAAATGTATCCATCTACTTATCAATTCATCTATGTATCCATATATCTATCCATTAATCCATCCATCTATCTATCCATCCATCTATCGCCCAGAGAGAGAGAGAGAAAGAGGCAAATGAAAAAAAGAGAAGTGGGAATGGCAGATGGTGCTTCCCACCAACCTTCTGTTTTGTGATTTCTCTCCTTCCCTTCTCTCTTTACCCATTGCCTCTACGCATTTAGACTTTCATTTACCATTCAGCTTTAATGTCTCTGTCTGTCTGTCTGTCGTATGCATTCTGGAGCTGAGGAGGAGAGCTAGAGGAGAAGAGCACTAGTCACGCTTTGCCACACCTTCCTCCACAGCGCTGCAGAGGAGGAACTTGTTTTGGTGGAACATGTGTACGTTCAAAAGTTGTTTTAGTCGAGCAACGGAAAACTCCGATTGGACAGATAGTCTAGCTAGCTGTCTGGATTTACCCTGCAGAGATCTGAGGACCAGGTAACCATAGTCCTCAGAAATCCACCCGAGTTTAAAATTACAACACAAAGAAAGCAGAAAGTAACGGACATTTGGCCGAAAAGAGTGAAATCGGGCAGCACCGGATCAGTCCCTGAAGTGGAACGTCATGGATATAGACTAGAATAGCACTGATGATGATGTACCTCTTCTATGCACTGGCAGAGCAGTCACTTCGTCTCCATCTGCACCCTGTGGAGGAGCACACAGCAGGAGCCATGTTACTGTGAGAGGGGGCTTTGGGGAGGGGGGTTGTGACAACACAAATGTGCTGGTGTATGTGACAGAGAGATGCCACTCTGGTGTTATTGTCTATCCCTGCCCTTCTTATTGCCTTACATGTGCCCTGTAGGTAAAGATGTGTGTATCATAACTTGTAAGCCTTTTGAAATATGCCCAGAACAACTTTACAGTGAACAAAGTGACAACTAGGCCTGTACGATTAATCGTTATAAAATCGTGATCTCGATTTACCCGTTAACAATTTGATTTTCAAATGACTTTGATTGTTTTTTGTTTGTTTTGAAGACATGAAAAGGCATGAAGTTAGAGAGTGTGCTAAGACGAAAAGCTTTTATTTGTATTTATTTATTATTATTAGTTATTTATAAAGACAACACACATTAATCAACATTTCTTTAAATGTGCCGGTGTTAGCCAGTCGGCTAATTTTCAATCGTAGTCCTTCGGCAAGATGATTTTTAGAAGCAAAAAAAAAATTTATACTATAAATAAATTGGCGAATTGGCAAACTCCATTTCTCTAGAGACTGATGCTGGAGCTGCAGATGTGTTGATTGAAATGTGTTAAGATTATTTAGTTATATGTCACTACTTTTGGTAGCCTACTGTGCTTAAATGGCCAGTATGTACTTTATTTTCTTTATTCATTGAAGCCTCTGTGTTTACAGGCTTGTGGTGATGCACAATGTGCTATAGGTGCCAACAAAAATCTATGTTTGGTACTATCAATTGTACACAGTTCATGTGTGCAATAAACATTACACTTCATGAAGAAAAAAATTGTGGCATAGAATCGTAATATCAATTCTAAGCAAAAAACAAAAATCGTGATTCATGTTTTCCCCGGATAATGCAGGCCTTTTGTTCGACCGTTTTCATCCGAAATCCCAAGATATTTAGGTTTGATAGGGACAATTTACAATATGTATTCTCATTTTTATCTTTAATATAAATAAATGTATTAATTCATAAAAAAAGACCTCAAAATGAAGATACCATTTATGTTGATGGTCTCTAACAAACTAAAAACATAATACACAATACGTCAAAGGTTTCTACCACACCCTCGCAAGTATTTTTGTATTTCATCAATGTTATTTGTTTTATGTTCTGTGAAACAAATTAAAGTAAATCAACTTTCAACACAATTATTGACAATTTGTCTACACAGAAACTGTGAATACTGTAATGTCCAATGTGTCTTATTTCTCCTAAACCTAGCAGGGTATAGCATTATATTTTTAGTTTTGCTGTGTGAGTGTGTTTGTGTGTGACTACTGTATTGTGTGTGTTTTGTATCTGGGAGTGACCTCTTGTCTGTGTCGCAGCTGCAGTGTCAGGTCTCCCAGTATCTGGCTCAGCGTGGCTCGGACCGCCGTGTTGATGCTGCGCTGGTGACAGCTGGACACGTAGGTCTCGATACATACCTAAAAACAAACATACAAACACACACACACACACACACACAAAATTACATCTGTCAAAAAGTGATCTTTCTTATGTCGGAGTCAGAAACAGATAGGTCATGACGCACAGTCCCAATAAAGCATCTTTGAACTATCAGGGAGATTTAAGAGTGGTTTCCATGACGTCACAGGTTACCATGGATGCCAGACTATTAAGAGGGAGGGGGCAGGGAGATGTATTGTCAGTGTTTCAAAGATATTCCAGACAGAGTAGAAGGTCATAGCGCGCACACTCACACACACACACACACGTCCTAACACTGGCGATGATTTGCAAGCATTCTTTTAATTTTACGATCTTTGGCGTTGGATTAGCTGCAAATGCAGGGATTGATGACATTTGTGCACTGCCGAGTCCAAAAGGAAATTGTTTAAGACCACAAATCTTTACAGAGTGAAACCGGAGGAGGGTTGAGGGCAGACATACAGAGCCTGTCAGCCATGAAATGCAATTTATTTCGCTAATTTCCCTGCAAAACGTAACTCCCCAGTATATCACTGACCTCCCCCAACCTTATATGCCAAATCAAGCTCTTAAATCATTGGTAAAGCTAAATTTACAGGATGTCCCTTGTACCCACCAGCTCGAGGAAGTCTTGCGGTTATAAAAAAACAGCTGAAAACATTTTCATTCAGACAGACTTGTACAAGTTAGCCTGTCCAAATTGCTAATAACTTGTATTTGTCTCTGCTGTTATATCTGCAGCTGTGATTTTAGATAGGATGAGACAAGCCTTTAGCTTGGTTGACTCAAACTAGAGTTTGTTTGCCCCGCTGGTGCAATCGCACTCTGGTGCGCACCAAAAGTAGACCAAACAAGCGTACCGAGACCTGCTTGAAAAGGTGGTCTCGGTACGCTTTCAAACGGTTCCTTTGTGGTGAGAATGTGATCCGTACTTGAACCGCACTAATTATACAAACTCCATTCTGAGCTAAGGTAGTAGTCTGTAGCTTAGCAGGTAGGTAGTAGTCAGGTAGCTTAGCAGTCTGAGCTAATGTCTCCTGTAGTCAGGTAGCTTAGCAGTCTGAGCTAATGTCTCCTGTAGTCAGGTAGCTTAGCAGTCTGAGCTAATGTCTCCTGTAGTCAGGTAGCTTAGCAGTCTGAGCTAATGTCCCCTGTAGTCAGGTAGCTTAGCAGTCTGAGCTAATGTCTCCTGTAGTCAGGTAGCTTAGCAGTCTGAGCTAAGGTCCCCTGTAGTCAGGTAGCTTAGCAGTCTGAGCTAATGTCTCCTGTAGTCAGGTAGTGAAGTCTAGGTGACCAGAGCAGATGTAGTAGCATCTCTTGCGAAACAATATCTGATCATTTTAATGACATGACCTGGTTATACTGTTTATGATTTGACCCCTAGACCAGAACACAGGAACCTTCTTCCTGGATTTACTTTCTTGCTCCAGCCCCCAGTCATATCCAACCAATAAGAGGGCTGCATGTTCTTGCCTAAGTTGTAATTACGCAATTTGGTACACTTGGATGTTTCCGGCCGAGGGCAAATTGCTTAGCAAGTAGTATGTAGGGAGGTTGGTCAGGGCGGGGTTGATGGGTCAAACACAGGGCTTTCACCCAGAAGAGTGGGGTTCGTGTCCCGCGTGTGTCCTTAACCGTCCCGTTATTCCCGCGTCTCAGGGAAGCCGCTTTCTTCTTTAACCGGCCCAGTATTCCAGCGTCCCACAGAACCGTAAGCCCACCCATGACCTTTCGCTAAACCCAACCGTCCCGTTACCGCAGGTCACAGAACCGGAAGCCTACCCACAAGCTATCCCTTAACTTAACAGCGTCAAAAGGGACGCCAATAGTCCCGACCAGGCGCGTGTTATATGAATAACAACGAGAACGGCACCTGACCAAGCGTCCGTATTTTACGAGATGGGAGTGAGAATGTGTTGGATTGGTTTAAAGAAATGTAAACGATCCAGAGTGTGACTGAGATAAACCTGGCAATGACACAACTGCTCCCACTTACAGAGAACCTGCAGAACCTGAGATACACGAGTCATGAGGTCAGCAATTAAAAAACTTGCACAACGTAGATAAACTCAATTTCTTTTTTACCTTTAATATGATAGTTGTTTGAGCACTGGGTGGAGCATTGCCTGGGAAGGCAGAAAGGTAATCAGCCTCAGGTACACAGGTGTGTGGAGAAAGGGGGGAAGCAGACAGCTTTTCATCGTGTCAGACGTGTCAGTCAGGTCAGTCGTGTTAAGGTTTGGATTGTTTGACAAAAAGGTAAATAAATGGGTCGCAGCACCGAAATGCAGACAGTACGTGAGGACATTGATTATTGGAACACGGAACACGCGTCCAAGCAAGTTCTCCCCTGGTCCCACCGCATGGGCCTAATGTAGGAGTTGATAAAAGACTAAACAATAGTATTAAAGTAAAGTATTGACCTCCAGCTCTGAATCAATCCCTCAGCACTGCCAATCCCTGCATTAAGAACCTGTCCTGAGCCCCACTGTTTGTATGGGATGTTACTGATAATGGAGCGGTGCTGACAACCTCTACAGTCAGCCTGAGTTATGACCCAACACACACACACACACGCACACGCACACACTCACCCCTGGCAGAGCTGAGCCCATTAACACAACATGGATTTAATGACGTTAAACATACAGGAGCTCCTACTGCTGAAGGAAGGGATGTTACCGGAAAAAGTCTCTCCTGTTTGGGGTGTGTATGTTCCAAAAATGTGTGTGTGTGTGTGTGTGTGTGTCTTTATGTGTGTATATGTGTGTATGTATGTATGTACTGTATGTATGTGTGTCTGTATATGCGTCTGTTTTTATCATATATTCATATCAATTGTAAATTATAATTTCTTTCATATTAATTACACCCAAAATATTAATGATATATTATCTCAAATGTTTCTCCTGTTTGGGGTTTGTATATTCCAAAAACCATCTGATCTTAATGCGTGTGTGTGTGTGTGTTTACCTGTCTGTGTGTCAGTGTGTGTGTCATCTCAACTTTCAGAATAATTGATGACTCCAGCATGAGACCTTTGGGTGAGTGTAGATGGAGCAAAGCTTCACATTTTTAAAAAAGAGCTCATGTACCACTTGCTTTTGTAAAAATCCACTGTCCTGTCTTTTAAAAAATAAAATAAAATAAAAAGTAACGATGCTAGACAGACTATTCAATACTTTGACCATGAAAGAATATATGCTTCAACTTTGATTTGTCATCAGTTAAAGGTGGCCTCCCACGCAAAACCGTTTTAAATGTATTCTTTGAAATATGTTCGGTCCGTATATGTGTGCGTGTGTGTTATGTGGTGAATGTGAAGATGAACTGCTACCAAGCGCGTTATATGACACTAAAGGAGACTTTTAGCGTCAATAACAACGACAAAAGCACCCGACCAAGCGTCCGTATTTTACGAGAAGGGAGTGAGAATGTGTTGACACACCTAAGTCTTCCACAAAGCTATACATGATAGACAGATATGTCTTCTATTCATCGTCTGCGAAACTATTTCCTGTATTTAGTTATAGTTTAGTCTAGTCCTAATATAATCTAATCATTCAAATCTAACACCGGGTACTTAAAGTCAGTCTTTTTGAGGGATACAAACAGTTACGTCTATGCTGTGAACTAGGGGGAGGGAATCACCAGACCCTCCCGATACGATATCATCACGATACAATACACGATACCATATCATTGCGATTTAAACCTAATGCAATATTCTGCGATATAGTGCAATTTATAACCTTTTTTCCAACTTCTAATTCCAATTTCAAATGACGTCCCCAAAAGGAAACTTTGTCAACATCTGTTTTCTATTTATAATAAAAGATTGATACTTGGCGTCTGTGTATCGATACAGTATTGCCACTGAAAATATCGCGATACTATGATGCATCATTTTTCTTCCCCCCCCCCCAATGTGAACCAATGGAAACCTAAGTAGATAAACTCTCGGCTCTGGGTTGCAATCACAGCTGTCTCCAACATTCCCAACAGCAGCTGAACACAAAATCTAAAATATTTATTTCTCCATATTGTCGATTAGTTTTTCAGGAGAAAGAGAAGAAAAAAAAATGCCCCTCTTTGTTGCCACATGTAGAATCTCAAATATCTGACCTACCTCAGCGATCCGGAGGATGGAGTCTCCCTTAATGTCAAAGTTTGGCGAATAGGTGATACACAGCAGGACCTGCACACAGGGGACACGCTTTTATACATTTTTCTATCATTCTTTAGAATAAGAGAAATGGCAGAGAAATGTAACAGCGTAGGGAAAAATGACTCACTATGACAAAGTATGTCCGTAATAAGATGAACACAAAAGCTTGACACAAAGCAACATAAAAGGTGACTAACAGAGCTCTTAAGGACAAGCTACAGGAAACCATCAAAGAAAAAGCTGCATGTTCTTCATGCTGAGCTATTTAGCTGCCAAGCATATTCATATACTGTTACTCATTTTAAAAGTCCCATATCATTCTCCTTTTCCGCTTCATCCTTGTATTTTTGTGTTTCTACCGGAACATATTTACAGGCTTTAATGCCCAAAAAATATTTCTGAATGTACTGTACCTGTATTCACAGTAGGGCTGGATAGATGAATATATCTATGTTGTATTGATATTGCAATATGAGACTAGATATCGTCTTAGATTTTGACTAGATTGTATTATGGTAATATGGTATGTTTTGTCTTTACCTGATTTTACAGGCTGCTTTACAGTAAAGTGATGTCATTTTCTGAACTTACCAGACTGTTCTAGCTCTTCTATTATTTACCTTTACTCCACTAAGTCACTGGAGAATATTTATCAAAAATCTCATTGGGTAAATAACATTTTGTTAAAGCACCAATAGTCAAACATACAATATGGTCGCAATATCGACATTGGGGTATTTGGTCAAGAATATCGTGATATTTGATTTCCTCTACATCGCCCTGCCCTAAGTCATCCTCGGTCTCAAACGCTCCGTTTTAGCGCCTCCTGAAAAAGCCCAATCTGCTCTGACTGGTCAGCATTTACAGGTCTTCTACATTTGCACTCTTGTCTAGTACTATTGTCTGAGGCCTATGGCTATATATTAATATTATTATTATTATTAATAATATTATTATATGACTATTTAGCTAAGATGGGGATTTGGGTGATAATATGTCCACAGGTTTTACCTTCATGACTTCCACCTGCAGGTCTTCATGGAGGGACGGGGTGACTCTGATGGCCTCCAACATCTGGCTGAGCAGCTGTTTCTCCAGGACTTCCACCTCCATGCCGACTCCCCCCAAAAACCTGTCCTCGCACAGGAGCTTCTGATTGGGCAGAGGGAAAGGAAGGGAGAGTTTTAAAGGGTGGCTACATATCATATGTCCAAATCATATGTCTGTATTCATGCAGAATAGTGGAAGTTGATGCCGGTGCACGCAGTGTTCTTTCTCCATATCTGACCGTTTTTCAGTGTTTGCAACCAGCTTGAGTGGTATCCATTCAAGAGGTTAACTCAAGACTGTAGGGGCAATTACAGGCTATTGCTGAATACTAAAATATGAGTAACGGCAGACTCAGTAATGTTGATTAGACAGAAGTATCTACAGTATCTAAGCTTTGCTTATCCGATTGACAAAACCTTCACTTGTACTTAGTGGACAAGGGTGCATTTTAATACCTATTAATTGTGAAAAAGGAAGATTACAATGTTTATCCTTTTAATTTTAATTGATGTGGCAAACTACAGATTAAAAAATGCCGGCCCGGATACATAGAGGATAAGAAAGGTTGCTAGAGAAATAATCTGTACAGTAGACCTGCCCGATATTGGAAAACACTGACATTTGTTGAACTTTAAAGCTTTACAAACACCAAAGCAAGTAAGTGCTGTGGCTACTCTTCTGAAGTGGTTTTGGAGAGGGAAATTAGGTAGAAATACGCTGGTTGGCTATGACATCATTGTATTCATATAATATAATCAATCCAGGCTAATGTGAATGACAGTGACTGCATGCTGCCAGTAATAATCATGTAAAAGGGGAACGGTGGAAGTTTACTTTTCTATCAAGCAGCAAAAAAGGATTAGCGTCAACATCGCAACATCCTGCGATGTGTCTATCACGCATGAGCACATCGCGATGCCGATGCTGAAACACAATGTCGTTCATCCCTACTGTACAGTAATCTCTTTGTGCCGTATGTTGCAGTACCTGCATCCCAGTAAGCGCCGTCTGTCCCAGTTTGGCGCTTTTAGACTCCAGAGCCATCTGAAGAGGCAGCAGACAGCGCTCTCTGGGAACACAAAAACACAAACAGGTTACAACAACTCTGTTAGCATTACGCAGGCGCACTGCGCTCAGACAGGAGAAGGGGACCGAACGTAGACAGCGAAAGAAATGGACCAACAGATCCCGTTGCTCTGGACGGAGACCAGTGAAGTCTACTAGAAAGTAATATTTAGTTGGTTGTCATATACAATTTCTCACCGCTAGATGGGAGAAATTATTACACAATGCAGCTTTAAAGTAAACACCCAGTGTAGTGAGAGAGTAGTCAGGTCTTGTTTTCTGCTGCTACACTGGCTCGCTCCCTACCTGCCTCTCATTGTTTGTAGTTGGCTGAGTCAAGGCGCTCCGCCGCTGATAACGGGTCGCTGGGCTTCAGCGCTCAGCTCTCAGGCCGCTCTCAGCTGTCACAACTACACCGCTTCAAACGGGCCACAGTGGGCACTTCCCAACAGTCTCAATGAGATGAGAGACTTTTTACGTTGAAAGCCAAGAAAGAACACACACAACTAGAGAGTGGAGCTGCACAATACGAGGACGATATCTTTTTGCGGTTATTTTGACTGATATTGCAATTGCGATATGATTCCTGATACTCGAGGAAATGATCATTTATGTACCATTATTCTCATTTTCATTGAGAAAAAAATGGAAATGCTTAGAGTGTGACTTTTGCAAAGATCTGTACCAAACAAAGAGTTTTTTCTGTAGGATAGGATTTGTGAGATGGGATGTCTCTGCAGCGGCACAATACTTCATAATTCAGAATGGTTCGACACCGCGCCCAGTTAGCTCAGCTGGTAAAGGGGGCGCCCTGTGTTTGATCCCCAGGTCCATCCGAGGCTCCTGAAGTTACCGCGCAGGCGCATTGCGCTCAGACAGGAGAAGGGGACCGAACGTAGACAAAGAGAGAAATGGACCAACAGACCCCGTTGCTCTGGACGGAGACCAGTGAAGGACATTAGAAGCTCTTTCCCGGAGATGCTGAGCGTTACTGCGCAGCCTCCAACTGAGCTTGAGTCTGAAACGTTGTGTTACTGAGCAATAAGTTACATTTATGTTCATTATTACAGAGAGTTAATGTAACTCTTAGTACTGTTTGTTGTTATATGCTGGCGGCTGTGACATTCAGTTTTGGTAAATAATGTTCACAGTAAGTTAAATTATTATTTGCTTATATTTCAGAAGCACATCCAACTTCACATGTAACGTCAACTACAACTTCATAGTTTACTTCATGTTGGAGTTGTAAATAAATCTTCCAGGATCTCAGAGTCAGACATCTCTGGTTCTAGTTCTTACCGGCCCCCCCTACAGCGGGCCGGTGTTTCAGTAGCCAGTTTGTTTGTTTTTACAAGCCTTTTGCCTATATTTGTGTACTATAATAAACGCTGTTACACTTTTTGAAACTATTTCAGCTTGTGTAGGGCTATCAGTGCGTTCTGAACATATTGAACACACTTTTAAAAACACCATGATAATACCGAAATCATGATCATTTTGGTCAATATAACAGTGAGGTTAAATTTTCATCCCCCTACATATGTTGTATGCATGTATTTTTACTGTATTTATTGTTTATTCATAATGTTAAATCTGTTTGTCCATGTTCACTCCATTCATCAAGGAAACATTCCACGTAAGTGTACTTATTGTGGCAATAAACCTTTTTTTTTCAGATTCAGATTTCTTATTCTGCATTTAACAAAAAAATTCTGATTAATTGTGCAGCCCCAATAGAGTCAAGTAGGGCAGGGCAATATTATATCGACTAAGGGTGGACAATGTCTTGACTCAATATCGTTATCGCGATATCACGTTGCGCAATATTATATAGAAAGAACCGTGGTTTCATCCCGTTTTGTTCTGTTTGTAACAAGAAGAGACTCGAAATGTGTTTAGCAGAGACAGATGAGCACCACTGACTGAGAATTATCGCACTACATTACAAAGACATTATCATCAATATTTAATCTAATAATCCCTAATAAAACAACGGAGGTTATTGAATGAATAATTCACCGAGCTGCAACAGCATCCAGAATTGATGGCACCTTCATTACCATCCTACAGCCAGCAGCAGCTCTCCACTCATTTAACAGTCCATACATTAAGAAATGTGACCAGAACAGTTGAAAAAGCAGAGTAAACTATAATGCCCATACATAAGAATATCTCCATGACAAAAGAAATGCTAAAATATTCCTGTGTTCCTACAAGGAAGAATGATAATTTAGGATTTCTACAAAAGAAAACACTAGACCCTGGACCCTATTTCTCATGTTTTTGGGTCTAAGTGACTGATGGGAACAACAATCTCTGGCATTGGTCCAGTATTAAGAAGGATCACGAAACAAGCTGCAATGTAAGTTTATAGTATTTTTTCAACTTGTATTTACCTTCACAAAAGTGCTCGTTTTGCCACTGGCAGACTGAGATTATTATTCTAATGATAATAATATTATTCTAATAATCCCTCCCCGTTGTGCTGGACTGCACAACTTTGGTTGGAACTGTGTTCAAACAAAGCGATGTGTAACACCGATGCTTACAGACACACTGCCCGAGTTCAGTGCTTCAACACAATATTTGCATTATCATCCCAGGAATCGTTTGACCATTCAAATTCATTCAAATCCTACACAGTGCGTGAAATAGAAGTGCGTAAGCCACAGGGCTCCGAGAGGAACCGTTTGAATTTCACTATTTGATTATCCCTTTATCAGCAGTAAACGCACAGGTAACCATATACAGTTAATGTGGCAGAAAGACAAAGCTATCTGGTCTTAGACACGTAATTCAAGCATTTCATTCCTTAGCCTTTCTAGTTTAGGTTGTTTTAGGCCTCTTGTGTTTTGTCACAGCAACAAGAACAAGTCATAAATTCAGGCCTTTTTTGTTTTTCTTAAGTGTGTCCCAATTGTTTTGTTGTGTCTTATTACTAAAAGGTAAAGGACACACACACTATTTACACTCGTGGCAGCATACCAGACCTGTGTCCTTTGCCTATTTAGTGTCAGTTCAATGGAACAAGTTAGACCGGCAAATTAAAGTCATGTCTAGGGGTGGGAATCTGTGGACACCTCACCATTCAATTCCAATTCAGAGGCCAACGATTCAATTCCAAACCGATTATCAATGCATCTCGATACAATTTTTTTATGTACATTTCCACGCATGATTTCAAAAAATATACATATAAATCTGAGTTTGTTAGATTACTGTATCTGAAGTCTCTTTTATATAGACTTAGTGGTCCCCTAATACTGTATCTGAAGTCTCTTTTATATAGACCTTAGTGGTCCCTAATACTGTATCTGAAGTCTCTTTTATATAGACCTTAGTGGTCCCTAATACTGTATCTGAAGTCTCTTTTATATAGACCTTAGTGGTCCCTAATACTGTATCTGAAGTCTCTTTTATATAGACCTTAGTGGTCCCTAATACTGTATCTGAAGTCTCTTTTATATAGACCTTAGTGGTCCCTAATACTGTATCTGAAGTCTCTTTTATATAGACCTTAGTGGTCCCTAATACTGTATCTGAAGTCTCTTTTATATAGACCTTAGTGGTCCCTAATACTGTATCTGAGGTCTCTTTTATATAGACCTTAGTGGTCCCTAATACTGTATCTGAAGTCTCTTTTATATAGACTTAGTGGTCCCCTAATACTGTATCTGAAGTCTCTTTTATATAGACCTTAGTGGTCCCTAATACTGTATCTGAAGTCTCTTTTATATAGACCTTAGTGGTCCCTAATACTGTATCTGAAGTCTCTTTTTATATAGACCTTAGTGGTCCCTAATACTGTATCTGAAGTCTCTTTTATATAGACCTTAGTGGTCCCTAATACTGTATCTGAAGTCTCTTTTATATAGACCTTAGTGGTCCCCTAATACTGTATCTGAAGTCTCTTTTATATAGACCTTAGTGGTCCCTAATACTGTATCTGAAGTCTCTTTTATATAGACCTTAGTGGTCCCTAATACTGTATCTGAAGTCTCTTTTATATAGACCTTAGTGGTCCCTAATACTGTATCTGAAGTCTCTTTTATATAGACCTTAGTGGTCCCCTAATACTGTATCTGAAGTCTCTTTTATATAGACCTTAGTGGTCCCTAATACTGTATCTGAAGTCTCTTTTATATAGACCTTAGTGGTCCCCTAATACTGTATCTGAAGTCTCTTTTATATAGACCTTAGTGGTCCCTAATACTGTATCTGGAGTCTCTTTTATATAGACCTTAGTGGTCCCCTAATACTGTATCTGAAGTCTCTTTTATATAGACCTTAGTGGTCCCCTAATACTGTATCTGAAGTCTCTTTTATATAGACCTTAGTGGTCCCCTAATACTGTATCTGAAGTCTCTTTTATATAGACTTAGTGGTCCCCTAATACTGTATCTGAAGTCTCTTTTATATAGACCTTAGTGGTCCCTAATACTGTATCTGAAGTCTCTTTTATATAGACCTTAGTGGTCCCTAATACTGTATCTGAAGTCTCTTTTATATAGACCTTAGTGGTCCCCTAATACTGTATCTGAAGTCTCTTTTATATAGACCTTAGTGGTCCCCTAATACTGTATCTGAAGTCTCTTTTATATAGACCTTAGTGGTCCCTAATACTGTATCTGAAGTCTCTTTTATATAGACCTTAGTGGTCCCTAATACTGTATCTGAAGTCTCTTTTATATAGACCTTAGTGGTCCCCTAATACTGTATCTGAAGTCTCTTTTATATAGACCTTAGTGGTCCCTAATACTGTATCTGAAGTCTCTTTTATATAGACCTTAGTGGTCCCTAATACTGTATCTGGAGTCTCTTTTATATAGACCTTAGTGGTCCCCTAATACTGTATCTGAAGTCTCTTTTTATATAGACCTTAGTGGTCCCCTAATACTGTATCTGAAGTCTCTTTTATATAGACCTTAGTGGTCCCCTAATACTGTATCTGAAGTCTCTTTTATATAGACCTTAGTGGTCCCCTAATACTGTATCTGAAGTCTCTTTTATATAGACCTTAGTGGTCCCTAATACTGTATCTGAAGTCTCTTTATATAGACCTTAGTGGTCCCCTAATACTGTATCTGAAGTCTCTTTTATATAGACCTTAGTGGTCCCCCCTAATACTGTATCTGAAGTCTCTTTATATAGACCTTAGTGGTCCTCTAATACTGTATCTGAAGTCTTTTTATATAGACCTTAGTGGTCCCCTAATACTGTATCTGAAGTCTCTTTTATATAGACCTTAGTGGTCCCTAATACTGTATCTGAAGTCTCTTTTATATAGACCTTAGTGGTCCCTAATACTGTATCTGAAGTCTCTTTATATAGACCTTGTCGTGTAATTATGTCATTTACGTGACAATGGCTGCTCTTGTGTGACGTAAACATTTTTCAACTTTCTGCTAAGATATATGTGACTTTTTTGCAACGTCCGAATATGCGGACTTTGGCTGATTATGCACTGAATTATACGATCGCATAATGACGTTTTTCTGGAGGGACTGTATCGTGCTGCCCTAAAGTGAACAGACATGAAATGAATTTGAATATGTGACGTGTAACTTACCGGAGTTGTGAAGGGGAAATCTTGGCTGATCCATTTGGAGACTCCAGGGTTTCTGTGATTTAATGGCACAGAGAAAAGGAAACGCTGCGATTAACAACACCTGACAGATACGCTGTACCACATTAACCTAAACCAAACAAAAACATCACTTCCCAGCTGGCATTTAGGCACATGGAAAAAGCAGTTTCTGCTGACGTCAGTGGGGACGTTATTAGGATTAAAAGGCAGGCTGACCTTTGGTGGCAGGTAAATCTCTGTGAGACAGCAAGTAGGGAATGGGTTCAGATTGTGCTGCTGAATGGACAGTCATATAATCACACACACACACACACACAAACACACACACACACACACACACACACACGGTGTATGGAAATATACAGTTCAGGGGCAAGGCAAGAGTACACTAGACCTAGAAGTATGCACAGTACGTGAGATGCCAGCCTGGGCAAAGAAACAAAGATTTGTGCTGTTTCAGAAATGTCAGCAAGTGTGATATTTCAAGTTTCTATTAGGAAGAATGCAATAGTGTGTCTCTTGTTAGTTAAACGTGTGAAGCCAAGGTCTCTCAAGGTTCCCGCGATACAGTTATCTGAGGTCTTTGCAGCGTTAGATGTACTGTTCACTGTAAAGGCTGCGCACACAGTGGTACTTTTAGCAAGCAGTAACTCCTTCAACTATGATCATCTCTGTGCTGAATTGTTATACGTGTACATTGGAAATGCAGCTTAAATATTCATAGCCACTGTATCAAAGCCAATGTTCTGTGATATGACAAGTAGCTGGGTAATATTTTCAAATGATGTTAGATTTTGTGTGGGGAACCAGATGGAGAAGTGTGAGAAACAAAGTGTCTCCCCTGTGCTTTCTGACCACGGTGAGACATCTGCAGCAGGAGAAGTTAACCCTCTCCTTGATTTCATGTTGTTTATGGAGAAGGAGAACCAGGAAATAAGTTGGGGGGGTGATACCAAGGCTACACAGCCACGGCCAAGAGACACAACATGTAGTTACATCTTTCGAGAGGTGCACATCAGGCTACGGCGTAGGCTACGGCGGAGGGTCCGGCGTAGACGCAGAGGGGTCTGAGGGGATACGCCGTCGATTCAATGCAGTGTCATGGAATGGGTGTGTTTCAGTAAAAGGTCCCATGGCGTGAAAATGTCACTTTATGAGATTTTTTAACATTAATATGCGTTCCCTCCGCCTGCTTATGCCCCCCCAGTGGCTAGAAATGGTGATAGGTGTAAAGCGAGCCCTGGGTATCCTGCTCTGTCTTTGAGAAAATGAAAGCTCAGATGGGCCGATCTGGAATCTTGCCCCTTATGACATCATAAGGAACAAGGTTACCTTCCCTTTCTCTGCTTTGCCCGCCTAGAGAATTTGGCCTGCCAATGAAAACGAGAGAGACATCATGGCGTTCAAATGATCAAAGTGGCAGTTGGTCAAAGCCACACCCCACCTTTTTTATTTAATTTTTTTTATTAAATCGGCCATTATAAATGTCGGTCGGGCTCTACTAGTGAGTCAGCAAAAATGTCAGCATTGATGATTGTTTATGTTACTGTTGTGCTTTTCTTCTATGAGACTACTAAACCGGCAGGCTTGATTAATGACCGACAGCCAGACATCTTCTTTGACAAAACAAGCACACACATATATATACATACTATAATTGGGTGAGTTGTGTTATGCATGATGTCATCATATGCCTGCCTGTTATCATATGCTGCTTAACATTATACATACAGCTCCTTAAGCTCTGTATTCACACATCATACATCTCTGGTTTATAGTGCTCCTACTGTGCTTCATGTCGTGGTTATGTTCTCTATGATCAGTGTTTCAGTGTTAGTGCATACCTGCTGATGACATGTACACCTTCAAATCCCATTCATGTCAACAAACTCAACTGAAAACTGGCTTAGTCTCGTGGTAGGCCATTAACGAAACAAACTGGCTCCTTCACTGCAAGCTAAAATCAAAATGTAGCCATGACATTAGAGAAATGTAAGGCCACTTAAACTGCAAATACATGAAGGTATTACGTTGTTTTACAGATGTTTGGCCACATACACTACAAGAAGGTGTAAAGGAGTAGTAGGCCCTATATTGTGTAAACGGAATGTCTTCTAAAATGCTGCATTCATGTGTCATCTTACAGGAAAATTGCCTATATTTAGCCTATTGAAAGTGATGCTGCACAATCAGATGTGTGACTTCAAAAATTGTCTAAAAAAAACAGCAGGGGCGCACTTTTATTGCTTTTTTGGCTAATGAAGCTTCCCACCTGCATGCAGTATACACCCCCCCCCCAATCCCACTATCAAAACAAATTGTCAACTCATGAGAACAGCTTTTCCTTAATATGGCGTGGTTTCTCGGGATATTTCAGTACCATAGTACAGGCCTGTGCCCTGTGGGGTTAGTGCGGTTGCTTAGGGTGTGCTAAAATCTAGCAGGTGAACACAGTCGCAGATCCCCCCCCCTTTAGCAGCAGGAGAGCCGGGGAGCCGGGGAGCCGGGGAGCCGGGGAGGGGGGCTGTTGTACACTCACCGCGGGCGTAGACGCAGGCATCGCGGATAGCCTTGTGCTTGTGGCCGGACGCGTCTTTCTGCAGCTTTCGCAGGATTTCCTCCATGCTGGCTCCAAACAACAGGGACAGGCGGTGCTGTAACTCGGTTCCCAGAGACACGCCGTGCGGGTTTTGTTCCGTGGTGGCTGGTTTAAGGTCGCAGTGACAGCGGCAGCATCCCTGACCCCCCCTGATGAAGGCGATGATTCATCCCCACCGAGCAGCCAATGATGTCAGGCCAACCAACCCTCCGAGGGGGGAACAAGGAAGCCAATGTTGGTATTGGTTTATTTTATGTTTTAAATCCACCTCTTTGTCTCCCTCGTCTTGACATCTGACTAGCCCTCATTATAAAGTGTCACACTTCCAGCGGTGGATAAATTCAATGAATAAACGCCCTTCTCTCATCTTCGTCGGCCATGTCCGTGTCTCCGGGTTTTGAAATCCGTTCCGGTTGATACTTGTGATCCTCGGGGGGTCCAGATCCGGGTCCTTTATTCCATCATATTAAGCTGCTGTTGGCTTGCCGGGAATGCACCACAGCGCTGCTCAGAGGCTTCCGCTAAGAAAGGGGGATTTCTATCCAACCTGGCAACACAGTATTTACACCGTCTCAATGCGAGGAAGCTTGAAACTGTGGCAGGGGTGGATGGAGGCACTGGAATGGGACTTTTCCCTGTTCCTGGGCGACAGGTGGAGGAAGTTTACACAGACGTTCCTTCAGAATAAAAGACCACTTGAATATACATAAAGTAAAAAAACTATTATATATATCCCTATAGGGATTGGTGTAGTATAGTATGTTGGTATAGTATAGTAGTATACATACCAATCCCTACAGGCTCTTCTTTCTTAATGTAAATAAATTAAGGTAAAGTAAATCAAATAGTTATATGTATTTAATTATATATATATATATATATATATATATATATATATATATATATATATATATATATATATATATATATATACATACAGACAAAAAAAAAAAAATATATATATTATGCAATAATCAGAGATGGGAGGTGGAAAACAGGTGTTAAAAAGAGCAACATTACATTAAATCGGAGCAGATGTAAGTGCACAATAAAGTGAACGATGAACATGATTGTGAGCATGGCAGGTTATCATATTACTCAGACAAACAATTGTCCAACGGTGACTTTAATCATGTTATTAATTCATTAATTTGATTTTTGAAAGACACCAATCTACCAGGAAGCTTATGAGTTATTGTAAAGTTTCGAAGAGCAGACTTCCAGATGAATACATCTTTTCATGGTTGGCTATATTTGGTGACTTGTGTTCGAAATGCTAATAACTTGTTTTCCACCGCAATAAAGATTTCAGGCTGAACACATAAACCTTTGATATGTCAAGTGATTTTAGTGCTAAAATCTAAAAAGCATTTTAACTATTTTAATGTTATACAGGATCATACTGTAAATGGCAGTGCATTCTGGGAGAAATAAATAATATTACAGCTCTATCTGCAAATGTTACAGATTACAGGTATTTACTGTTAACACCAATGCATCTTGGGGAAAAGGCGGCAATTACACTGCGGTCAGTATATTTCAAATAATATAGTAAGAAACTGTATGTCCATTTACAGTAAAATACCTCACACTTTAAAATCAGTATGCTTACTGTAGATAAAGAGTAGTTTACTGGTGAAGCTGCCTCCAGTGTAGTACTGAAAATGTATGGTGAAAAGTATTACAGTGTAGATATACTTTATATAGATGTAGAAACGTAGACATGACATCCACATCTGATAAATGATTATTCCATTAGAAATACTATGGGCATTATTCTGTTGCCGTAACAACACCAATCTTTTAAAATTAATTGATTAATTATTGAATTAATCGCCAATTGTTTCGATAATCAATTAATCGGCTTGAGTCATTTTTTATAAAGAAAAAAAGTCAAATTCTCTGATTCCAGCTTGTTAAATGGGAATACTTTCTAGTTTCTTCCCTCCTCTTTGAGTTGTGGAGAAAACAAGACGTTTGAGGACGTCTCTCCCCAGTTTCTAACATTTTAGACACATACTGTACAACAACCAATCAATGAATCAAGAAATTAATGAGCAAATGAATCAACAATGCCAATAACCATTAGTTGCAGCCCTATCTCAGAAGTGTTGGATGGTTGTAAAGGCCAGACTGTGTTTGATGGTTCCATCATCAAGTCCTGCAAAGTTGGGACACTTGCTGACAATGCTACAAAGTCGTGACCCCAGGAGAGCACTCGGAGTCAGGACCAACGTTTCCACTGAGCTGGTGGTTTGGAATATATCAATTTGTCACGTTGCTCAAATAATACGATATTTCGTGTCATGTTGTTCCTAAAATGTAGCTGATGTGAGCATGGCTTTGACAGCAGAGATCCATAGCTCAGGATGCATCGAGTGTACTTAAACATGCCCGGAGCTGCACAATGGGGTGGCGGCAGAGGGTCGCTGGTTCAAGTCCCTGTTCGGACCAAAGTACAGAGTGTGATGCCAGTTCACCTCCTGGGCACTGCCAAGCTGCTCTTGAGCAAGGCACCAACCCCCCCCCCCCAACTGCTCAGTGCACTGGTCCAGCACTGACACTGACATCTCTCCATTAGTACATGAATAGGACCTTAGCATGTGTGTGTAGTTCAGGCCTGTGTGTAATGTGTAATAACAACAGAGTATAATTTCAATAAATATACATTATAAATTATAAATGCACTATGTTCCCAACAAGACCAAGTGGATTAAATGATACATGAAATGCACAAACAAGGGTTCCAGTATGTTACATTTCTGAGCTCCTTGTTCCTTACTCCACAACACGCTAGGTGTGATTCTAAACCAATTATCGATGCATCTCGATGCAACAATTTTTTTAATGTTCATTTCCATGCGTGATTTATAGATTGTTATATTTTGACATATGCAGCATTTGCCAACACAAGTTTGAATTAAATGTTTTGTCTACTGAGGTTTTTATTTTGTAGTCCTTCCATGCTTAAGCCTTAAATATAAGTCACCTTCTCTCTCAGTGATCTCCCATGTCAGAGGCTGAGTCATGTTTAAAGGGGGAGAACTGGCTTCTTAGAACATGAAACATAAGGGGGTCACATGTAATGTGACAAAGGAGATGAACATCCTTTATGTGTTTTCCCTAATTATTGTATGCATGTCTTATTAGACCATGTGTATACATACAAAACGTATTATTTTTTTCCTTTTGGCCATTTTAGTGTGTGTTTTTTTCTACGTTGTTGTCCCATCATTATCCCATCGTCCTTCAGTCACTCTGTTTTCTGATTTGCACGCCTGGGAGACAGTAACGTTCAAATACAAATCAACACATTTAAAAGAAAAAAAAGAAAAAAGAAAAAAAGAAAAAAGACAAATAGAATTGCGAGGCATCTGAGAATCAATTTTTTTTTCTTCCCACCCCTACTACATGCCCACTCAGACCCTCGACCCTTGGTCTTTTATCTATTCCTCGCTCCAACTACAAAACCAAAGGTGATCGTGCCTTTGCCTGCGACCCTCTGGAATCTTCTCCCTCAGTCTGTCAGGTCTGCTGAATCTCTGGACTGTTTTAAATGTCTTTAAAAAAAACACCTTTAAACATTAGTCTTTGTGCACCCCTTTTATGCTGTAGTTTTAAATTGAATTTCTATTCTGTAACATGTTTAATTTTTATTTCTATGGGTGTGTAGTACTATGTAACACTATGGATAAAACTGTGCTTCTGCTTTGGTGCTTTGCTTTTGTGTATGTACCATGATTAAATGTGACTTTGTAGGGCAAAAGCAATGACATCACCTGTTAAGTTACCATTCAATATAGATTTTTTAATACATCAACTTATAAGACAGAACTTTCCAAATGTTTTCATGTTACGGACTCCCATTTACGCTTTATGGCCTCAGAACTTCATATTGGTACTGCAGTTTCAGCTCCTCTTTAATTCTTCAAATTAAACAATCTGAGAGAAAAATATTGACTTTGGGTGAACTTCTCAACACTGTGATGATGGGTCACATGTAGACACTGCTTCATTGTGAGGGTACACAAGCCACAAAGGCTGGAAACTACTGTTTTAGAGTGAAGCTCAAAAGGCATTTTTGGAGCTACAACTTCCAGTGAATCAAATTAAAGTGAACTTTTACCACACTGTTTGTTAGGAGCCTCCAGGCAAGTCCTCGATAGCCTCTACAAGGCCCCAGACCCCCGTCTGAGAACCACGGCTCTTAAAAAAAAACATTCTTAAAACATAATTAAATGGTTGAATATTATAATGTATAGGACTTGTAAAATACATGCAAATACATTACACTGTGCAATGCATCTCCTGTAAATACATATACACATCTCCTACTGAGAAAAAAAGGGCATTCCAGCACTACAGTAGAAATCACCAGCAGCAACAACATGCAGCAGAGGCGTATGGCCACCTGATGGCGCTACTATCCAAGGCCATGCACGCACGGCATCAGTATCATGCACACGTATGGGGTTATCATACGATAATTGTGTTCAGATTAGAAAATGATGAAAAGGCTTCGGGAGCAGTTTGGGGTCCTGCTCTGACCTCCAACAGTGTAAATCTCATTTTAAAAGTGAGGTGACGGTAGACTGCACCTCTTTCTCTAACTCTTAAACTGTAATGCCCTCGCTTGAACTGGAAGCAGCAGAAATGATTGGAGGAGAAGGAGGAGCAATTGAGGGAAATCAGCACTTTGGCTCCCTCACCTTGGCTATTATAGAACCACATGATCTTTAAAATGACTCAAGGTGTATGTATTCTATGTAGTCACAATGTATTGTTGCTGAATATATATTTCTTTCTTCTGTAATATCATATTGTGGAATAGGGGAAGGACTATAAGCATTATGCTCCTGCCTGCTCCTGTTCAAACTCATCCTTTTTCTTTTATGAAATTAGATTGATTAATCGGTTTGTTTTTATCCCTGTGTTTCATCTGATTTTTTTCTCATTTTTCTTTTGCAGTATGTTGTTTGTTCGAGATGAATAAAAAAGGTTTTAAAAAATCGAATTCTCTTTATTTCCTTTTTTGGATGAATTATTTGCTTAATAGTAGAAATTTTCTTCAGCCCACTCTTTCACACCATCATTTATGGTCCATTCTGTGTAATCTCACCCTTTGTCATTTTCTCTCTCTGTTGTGTGTGCGCGCGTGTGTGCCCGTGTGTCTGTGCCTGTGTGTATGCGTGTGCGTGTGTGTGTGTGTGGAGGAAGAAATGCGAAACCAGAATAAATTTGACATCTACAGAACATGTCGTCATCCGGCGCAATTACGCACGGTGATCCATGGACACAGATTGTCCTTGCCAAGACATTCCCAATAGAATGAACCCCAAAGAGGCCCCGAAAGACGTTGTTATCTGTGCGCTCCTATGTTTGCATGTTTTCAGTAGATATTCGGCAGCCTATAGGCTCTCCAACATGCCTTTTCTTTGAACACTTCTGTGAGATGTATTTGCGCGCACTGGGGTTTTTTAAGCTTCTATCTTTCTACACATGCGGCTGAAAAGTAGGATGGTTGCCAGGGTGGACAACATGAATAAAATCCTATTTTATAGGTCAGGTATTTTGGGAATATGCCTGCAGCGTGCCACGTGCGTAATGACGAGAATGCCTCTAAATAGAGGAATTAAGGCGTCGAGGCTTTATGAGGGAAAGAGAGCATGTCAGAGTTTACCGGGAGGCGGGCTGTAGAAAAGGAATTACTCATTTCTCACATCAACACCGGTCCCGCAAATCCGTGCGAGTCTGTGTCACAACCGGACGGGTCTCCAAGTCCATGGATAGAAAGGAACAGAACGCACTAGAATGTTTGTTGTGGGAGACAGTAACGGAACCTTCGGTAGTGGCAACATAAGGTCGTCATTCATGATAGAGGACAGAGCCGGTGGTGGAGATCCCGGGGACTCCACCAACATCATGATCTTGGAGGCTTTTGCACCACGGCTGCTGAAGTTTGCGCAAGGCGCCGCAGAAGCAGCAGCGGCAACAACGGCGTCTCCATCCACTTCCAGTCCGCCGCAGGTCATGGAGATGGAGACGAACGGGACCCGGTGCGGCGAGCATATTCTGAGCTACGGCTGGTTTGAGAAAGTCCTGATCGGCGGAGTCCTCACCATGCTCACACTGTCCACCATCTGCGGGAACTTACTGGTGGTCATCTCCGTGTGCTTTGTCAAAAAGCTGCGGCAGCCGTCCAACTATCTGATCGTTTCGCTTGCCGTGGCGGACCTGTCAGTGGCTCTGGCAGTGATGCCTTTCGTCAGTATCACGGACTTGATTGGTGGCCAGTGGATTTTCGGACAGTTCTTTTGCAACGTTTTTATCGCCATGGATGTGATGTGCTGCACCGCGTCCATCATGAGTCTGTGCGTTATCAGCATTGACAGGTGAGATGAACAATGTGTCCAACAATCACACGATATAAAGATACTTGATCACTATTTAGAAAAAAAGACACCATGGCACATGTAAAACTTATTAGTATTTGTTTGTATGATTGATTATTAAACTTTTACGCATCGCAGTCCTGGAACCAGAGTCTCCGCATTTTGGCAATATACTGTTCCTATTTAATCCCAATATTTCCTACACGCAATATTCTTATAATAATAAAATGTCATTACCCTGTCTAAAAGGGGATTTTGACTCTCAGCCCTCCGTGACACTGAAGCATGGGGTTTGTGTCAGGGAGGAGCGCAGAGGCTTACTGAAGTTCAGTGTCTCGCTCAAGGGCACTTTGACAAAATTGGTAGAGACAAAGTGGCTGATGAGGGGATCAAACCTGTGACCTTTCGGCTTGGTTCTTTGTCCACCTGGCTTCATATTCCTTTCTTACTGAACGGCCTGTTTAAATGGGAAAAAAGAATCCGAGTGGGTGTTGAAAGCTTTCGGAAGCAGCACACAGTAAATGCCTCTCAGATTACCCCAAATCTGAAGTGGAAATTACTGTACGAATTGATATAATCTTTTGTAGGCATAAATCTGATGGAATTATGAAATCATTTCTTGAACAAACACGTGCCTATATATTGGCTGTGGGCTTGGGGGATAAATCCAGTATGAAAATGAAGTAAATGTATTGTTTGAACAGTATTTTTCCAGTGAGGCTTTCAAGTGTGAAGGACTGTGAGCTGTTCTGGGGTCAGACACCGGCCCAGCTTTATTTAACACTAATCACATATGGTCTTTCTCAGCATCCGGTTTTTAATCTGGGGGCTGCATATGGCAACCACAGATTGTTGTTTAGCACCTTGCTCAAAGGCACCTTGTTGAGAGTGGGGGAGCATTTCTTACTCAGGGTAGAATAAGACACTGCAAGACAATTATTTTATATAGCACATTCAACAACCAGACAATTTAAACACCTTACATAAAATCATTAAATAGATATTAACAAATACTTAATACCATTAATTAAAGACAATATAAACTAAAAACTAAAAATAGAATAAGAATATTGTAGTGTACTATAGTGCAGTGTAATTGTAATTCTTTGAAAGACAGGAAGCCAGAGTAAAGACTTCAGAACTGAAGGGATGTGTGCACTTTCTTGGTTTTAGTGAGGATTTGAGCAGTTCTGAATCAGCTGCAGCTGTCTGATTGATTTTTTAGGGAGACCTGTAAAGACACCGTTACAGTAGTCAAGTCCACTGAAGATAAAAGCATGGACATGGTTTTCCACATCCTGATGAGACATAAGTCCTTCATCCCTTGAAATATTCTTAAGGTGATAGTATGCAGGCTTTGTAGTTGTCTTAATGTGGCTGTTAAAAATTCAGGTCAGAGTCCATGACTACACCAACATTTCCGGCTTTGTCCGTTGTTTTTTGTATTGCAGATTGAAGCTGAGCGCTCACTTTTAATCCTTCCTCTTTGGCCCCAGAAATGACTATCTCCATTTCGTCTTTGTTTAAATAAATTTTTGATTTGTTCAATGCACTCAGTGTTTGTATTGGACCATAGTCCCCTGGTGATCGTCCGCATTATTATGGTAATTGATTTAGTTTTTTTACTCACAATCTGAGCAAGTGGAAGCATGTAAATGGCGCTATGCAGTTTTAGCCATTTCTTAGCTGTTTTCTCTTTTTGCTCGCAGGTTTCTCTAAAGAGCTCCCCCTACAGGTTTCTCTATTAAGCCGCCCCCCCCTACATGTTTCTCTATAAAGATCCCCCTACAGGTTTCTCTATAGAGCTTCCCCTACAGATTTCTCTAGAGCCCCCCTACAGGTTTCTCTATAGAGCTTCCCCTACAGATTTCTCTAGAGCCCCCCTACAGGTTTCTCTATAGAGCATCCCCTACAGGTTTCTCTATAGAGCTTCCCCTACAGATTTCTCTAGAGCCCCCCTACAGGTTTCTCTATAGAGCTTCCCCTACAGGTTTCTCTATAGAGCTTCCCCTACAGGTTTCTCTATAGAGCTTCCCCTACAGATTTCTCTATAGAGCTTCCCCTACAGATTTCTCTAGAGCCCCCCTACAGGTTTCTCTATAGAGCTTCCCCTACAGATTTCTCTATAGAGCCCCACCTACAGTTTTCTCTATAGAGCTCCCCCTACAGGTTTCTCTATAGAGCCCCCCCTCTTCCTCTGTTTTTTCGACGTTGCTTTCCGAACTCCATCGCTACCTTGTTAGCCGGTTCCTGAATGGGTGCATGTGTGCAGTGCCGTGAAGCAATTTTTTGCAAGACCTGATATGGCGACCACAGTTCAACTCTAAAAAAGTCATTTAATCATTCCAATGATTCCGAAGCTGTTCAGTTATTGTAAATTAAGCTAAAAAAAAGAACAGTAAAGTACTGGGCCAGAAAGTCCAACCCAGTATTCCAGTCAGTCTAGTAATCCACTATGTCGGCTGTGTCAAATGCAGCACTGAGATCAAGTAATACTAAGATTGACATTTTTCCATTAAAGCGTATGCCAATGAAGACCATAACCCTCCTGTTGTCCTCTGGTCAAATTTGACATTTTAAAAATGTCTATATAAGAAATATGACATTCTTGTGGCCGGGTTGTATCAGTGGTAGAGCAGGTGCACATATACATAGAGGTTTATTCCTCGACACAGAAGACCACTGTTCGAATCTGACCTGTGACGGTTTCCTGCCAGTCTACCCCCCTTTCTCACCTAGCTGTCCTGTCCATTAAAGGCAGAAAAGCCCAAAAAGAATCTTAAAGAAAAGAAATATTCTTTTTAACCAAATTATCACAAACAAATGTATGGATTCCATGCAACGCTCTTTGCAAATACAATTGATCACGTTCATGGTTTATAAGTCAAAATAATTCATAATTTCTGCTCAATATTTAGGTATAATTCTGTACAAATGAGGATTATTGACCATGGATTCCAAAAAGTAGTGTACAACTACTGGTAGTAAGGTGGTGTTAGTGAAATCCCCCCCCACAAAATAATGCGTTGAAAATGTCAAATGTCCAAAAAAGGGTAAAAAAAAAACCAAACACTGTTAATCTTTTTGACCCAGGAGGACAACACAAGGGTAACATGAGCAGTCTCTGTGCTGGTGTGGTCAAAAACCTGACTGCAATACATCAAAACAGTCTTTTATGTTGTACTAAAAATGGAAAAAGTGAAATTTGTCTGCCTGTTTATGAAACCTTTCATCCGTACATATTTTTCTCTGTAGGTATCTGGGTATCACAAAACCGCTGACGTATCCTGTCCGGCAAAACGGCTGCTGCATGGCCAAGATGGTTCTGTCAGTGTGGCTCCTCTCAGCCTCCATCACCCTCCCCCCCTCTGTTTGGCTGGGCACAGAACGTCAATGACGGCAGAGTCTGCCTCATCAGCCAGGACTTTGGCTACACCGTCTACTCTACAGCTGTGGCGTTCTACATCCCCATGTCAGTGATGTTGATCATGTACCACAGGATCTACCGGGCGGCCAAGCTCAGCGCGGCCAAGCACACCATCACCGGCTTCCCCAGGGAAGGAGAGTACAGCGAAAGTGTGGATACTCGAAAGGAAAGAGGAGAGCATGAGGCTCACCGGCCAGCAGTATCAGGAGAAACAGGAAGTGTTGAAGGGACGGAGGCTGAGGAAGAGGAGGAGAGCTTGGACTGCGTGGCAGCGGCGTTGAAGCTCCAGCGCGAGGTGGAGGAGGAGTGCAGCACGCGTGTATCCCGCCTCCTCAAGACCGGTGAACACCACCAGCGCCGGAAGAGGAAAAACCAGTCCATCTTCAAACGGGAGCAGAAAGCGGCGGCCACTCTGGGCATCGTGGTCGGCGCCTTCACCTTCTGCTGGCTTCCGTTCTTCTTGGTGTCCACGGCCAGGCCATTTGTCTGCGGAGTGGAGTGCAGCTGCGTGCCGCTCTGGCTGGAAAGAACTCTGTTGTGGCTCGGATACGCCAACTCCCTCATTAATCCCTTCATTTATGCATTTTTTAACCGTGATCTGAGGACCACCTACAGTAACCTCTTGCGGTGCCGCTACAGGAACATCAATCGAAAACTGTCAGCGGCTGGCATGCACGAGGCTCTGAAACTGGTGGAGAAGCTGTAGGTCTGCCAATCAGAGACCACCAGAGACAACTGCCAGGGAAAATGCCCACTGGGGCTTAGACTGTGGCGCAAAGCCACCACCCTGCCAGAATGGTTATTTCCCAAAATGTGTACAATGATTGCTGAAGCGAGATGAGACAGGGTGTCTGTGATTAAATGGATACACACAAAGGAACACTGAAGAAGCTAAAAAAAGATTTTGTCTGGAGATTGTGAAAGAAAACGAGGGACGGTTTAAGTCAGTGGCGAGGAATTCATATTGTCTGAATAGTGGCACGGCAGCTTTCACTGTATAGCACATTTCAGCAACAGGGCAATTCAAAGTGCTTTACATTAAAAGATTACAATAATAAAGTTACAGTGCAGTACAAGAAATGAAACATTAAAGAGTAATTAAAAACAGTTTAACATATAAAAGCTGATAAAATAGCAGATTTTAGGCTGCTAGAATGGGACTGTGTATAAGCCGCCCCCCCACACATTATCAGGCGCAATAACAATTGTGGAAACTTTGTTGACCAATAAGGTCACTCTATACAGGCAGAACCACATGTCTTTACCATCTCATCCATCCACCACGGGCCCCACAGGATCATGGGACTTTGTACTCTGGTTATCCTGGTAACCAAGAGCGGAAGAACTTCTCTTTACATTACATTATAGTTGTCACTACAATGCTTAGTTTAATTACGGCAGACTTTGCAAAATCCTGAACAGCTCCAAGTGTTTCTTGTAGATTTTACCATAAAATCTACGTCACACCCACTTTGGAGAAATTATCAGACATATATTTGTTTCCTGTTCAGAAATACCCCCCGAACCACAACCCTAATCTCACAACCAGAAGGCACCAAGTTACTTGGTCCACTTCAATATTTGTTTCAGCCAACAATAATGACAAATATTCCCACTTTTTGTCGCTTAATTGTTTAATAATGTTCATCAGAACAGTCAAATCACGGTCTAATCAAGTTATTTAATTTTGATCTTACCCTTACTGATTGTCATACAGTTTCAACAAAAATCTACTTCAGTATAAGAAATGAGCAATCATTTAAAGAAAGGCAACATCAAAACGAAAGGTCTTCAGCCTTGATTAAAAAGAGAGCTGAGAGTTGGGACGGATCTGCAGTTTTCTGGGAGTTTGTTCCAGATATGTAGAGCATAAAAGTTAAGTGAGCACTGATCTGCTCTGAGTGTGTACTCACAACTACTGTCCAACAATTGTAGTGATGGTTGCTACATTGGTGCATTCAAAACTGGTTGCTACCCTACTGTCTTTTGCACGTGATTTTTTGTCGCAAAAGCTGGTGAAACTACACATTGACTTTGACATCGACCACCATGAGTGGAAACTTTCTGACTCAGTAGCCAGTGTGTTGTATTTTGAGATTGAGCCAAGGAAATCCTGCCCTTACAAACAAAAATGGAGGAGTTCTTGGAACTCAAATGGACCATGAGCCTAGAACACCAGATGGATTCACATTGGTCCCTTCACATTGGCTTCTAAGCACGATAACAAGTGGACAAGTTACTGTAGGATTTTATCTCAACCTACAAACTGACATTTACAATTGTACACAAGTCAACAGCCACACAGTTTCAGAGGTCAAAATGGCTCCCTCTGATGATCTAGACCTGATTTGAGTTTATATCCTTTGAATATCCTTTTTTTGTTAATATAACTGTATTGAATGTGCCAAAACTTGCTATTTTTTCCACTATGTTGTTAAAAAAAAAAAAACTGATCAATCACGATCATATGTTTTGTATTCAGGTGGCTTACTTAAGAACACACATTTAGGAAATGATGTATGAAAGCAGACAGGCCAGAGATGTAAAGATGTACAGAGACACACGATCACTTTGGACTTTTTCTTTTAACATGCCTGTGTGCCCTTTACTCCGGTTTAGTGAAAGGTTTGGTTGCAGCACATACAAGTTTCTTTTCTAACTATGCACCTTGTGTTGTGGATTTGACACAATGGGTGACAGTCCTCTGGGCACTCCCAGTTGACCATGGCTCAGTTTTAGCCTTGTGGTTTACTACGTCAAACAAAAAGGTACTATCAAGACAAAAGATCGGGATAGTTGTTAGTTTTGGTTAAAAAAAATACTATGAGCTTTCCAAATGGCCAACTATTCTCACTATCCCGACCCATATCCATTTTGTACCACATCATTATCAATTTTGCAATTGATTTTTTTGGTTCAAGGATGTTGGAAAATATTAAATACACGTCCATCACAATTTCTAAAGTCTTGGAATTCCTCGTGTTGTTTGACCTGCAACCCAAACCCCAAATATAATAAATTCCCATTAATAGAAAACAAGCGAGAAGCTGTTACCTGCAAATTGTTGGTGTTTGTTACCTAAAAAAAGAGCATATGAATCTCTATAAGTTATATAAAAATAAAAATCTCTATGAAATGAATGTTTATTAAACATTTAACACAAACGATTCTTTGCTACATCTGGATTATGTGGGCGTGGCAGTGGCCTGGCAAAATACCTGCCAAATAACTAACTCATGCACTTTGGACTTGAATAAGCCCCGCCCACTTCAAACTAGTGAGAAAAGCAAGGGCGAAAATGATAAGAAACATGAATACAGACCATTTCCCTGTAAAATAACCATACTGTTCAAACTAGAGTTTCAAGCTGATTGAGAAAATGGACCAATCCCAAAGTCCGGACTCAGACTCACGACAGACTTTGATGCATTTTCATGAAATTCCTAAAGGGCTTAGGGTTGTCCAAATGTCGAATTTAAAAGGGCGTGAGGGTTTTGAGTAAGCACTCACTGAGCACGTCCTGTGTGTTTGCATCGATGCAGACTTGACCAATGGGGATTACCCACAGTTCAAAGTGTTGTGACGTTTACTGCGGAGACCATAGCGAAATCTGGAAATTGCAAAAGCTAAAGCTGTTGTCCAGCTTGTAAAACAAGAATTCGAAAACATTTGACATCAGGCAGATGTGTCCTGGGCCTCGGCCGTGTGGAAAGCAACAAACTTAAAATGAAAATGCCCAAACCGGCAAGTGTCTGCAACATCTTTGTTATTAAATGTCGCCAATGTAACATGTGATCTGGTGAAGTGCTGTCCCAATCCCATTTATACCTGTCTGAGCCCATGTGGCCTCACACACTCACTCACTCAGCACCGGAGATCAATTACGTCTGATAGCCTTTAGTCCTTAGGGTATCGCTTTGGGATTGGGCCAATGTGTTGTTTCAGCACTACAGCTACCAACGTTAACACAGTATATATATAAAAAACTGACATTGCGATATTTTTTCCCCTGCAATATATATTGCCATATGAAAAAAGACATTATTAAAGTAATTGTTAAAAGATGACATAAATAGCCTAGCTCTTTTTGGACATAATAAATCATTCTTGACTAGTGGGGTGATTTTATAGGGGAGTGCATCCACTGTAGAAAGAATACCAGCTGAGATCAGTTGCATTGTTTTTTTTAACCGGGGCAGTTTTCAGATTACATTATGTGCTTGCATTATTGCAAAAGGGTTCTGTAATGCTTTCTCAGTTATTTTTTTAAAATGATATCAGATTAGTGAACAGAATGAGCATTTGGAACATTGGATGAATGGTTGCTGATAATGAGCAATGTAGATATTGCATTAAAGACCAGCCCCCCCACACACACTCAGATCAGCTGGTATTCTGTCTATAATGGAGTGGTATGGAAATTTGTATATGATCCCAAACTTTTGACGGGTATATATATATATATTATATTTTGACGGGTGACGTATGATACAGTATATATGTATATATATCATTATAAGGTGTCAAACCTTTAGGAGCACATTTTTGACCTGTTCACCTTCTACCATTGTTGAGTTCTATGTGATCACAGACACTAATTACAGAGATACAGGATCTAATGTAGCTGTCCCTTGGACTATTAATCTTGGGGGAAGCTCAGCATAGAAATGTGATTTAGACGAAAGAGGAAGGAGAGCAGATGACATTGGTGTTCCCAGTGATTAGGAGACTCTCGGCTCAGTTTCATTATTGTAAAGCACAGGAGCAGTGACAGAGTGCCATAACTGTCCATGCATGCACATTCAAATAATTTGTTAATATCAATCCCTGTACACCAACAGGAATAAGCTCTAACTGTATGTAGAGTGAAAGTACCTTGGTGAACATGACAGCTGGGACATGCATGGTCCTATTTCTGGCTTTTCTTTCTTTAACATTGTGTTTTTGATGTGTACAGAGATTAGTAGCAAAGATGTGTTTCTTCAGAATTGACTACTACTACTACTAGTATAAGTGCAGTATGTGCTGCTGAACATATGTCCTCACTATCTTAAATGTGCTCTTCCACTAAATAAGAACGAGCAACAGAGGACAAAATCCTTTTCCTGAAGAAGTGTGATCATTGTAATTGGCAACTTTATGCTCTTTCTAGAGAAGGTTTAAGCTCTGTAATAGTCAACTTTATTCTCTTTCTAATCATTAATTTAAGCTTTTCTATGCACGATTTATTTTAAACAGAAAAATATGCCCATAGCCTTAATCAACAACTGGTTGCAACATATTCTCACTCCCAACTCATCTAATATGGCAGCTTTGTCACGACCCATTCATCCCATTCACTTTTTAACACTCTGGATACACCTTTGGTATCATTTTTCAGCATGCAGGATAGGGTCAGACAACAAAACTACCTAGCTTCAGAAAAAGATCGTGGTTTGGTTGTTATGTAATTTAGGATTAGGTTTGGGTTAGGGTTAGACGATAGATAAGTACATTACATTTTCCGTCAGCTGATTGTTGGTTTCACACGGGACATAAACAGCGGCCCCCTGGGTGAAAGTCCTGTGTTTGTTTGACCCACCTTTCCTCCCTATAGAACTTAAAATGAACATAGGCGCTCCTTATGCTACATCATCTCACAGTGTCTCAGTCTCTCATGAGTGCCTTGTGCATCGGTATTAGACACTGATTGATAAGTTGGAAGTTAGAAAGTGCTAGAAAGTATGACTGTAACAGAGATGCTATAGGTTCACCCAGTTTGCCAAAATGAATAAAATGCTGATATTGGCTTTGATCATTGGTGAAGAATCATATACACGTTGTAAGTTACTAGTCTAGATCCTTAACTAAATTCTGCAGGATGTATTTTACGTTTCCTTCCGCTTTCTTTGTGTTGGAATTTTAAATTCAGTGGATTTACGAGGACTACGGTTAACTGCTCCTCAGATCTCTGCACAACTACTTTGCATCGCCCAGGACAATTCCGATTGGTTTAAAGAAATGCTATTAAACATCACAAAGAGAAAAATAGGACTCAAACTTTTGCTCTTACTGTTTTCATCTCATTTTGTATCAGTTTGGTCAGCATGCTTGTAAAAAAAATCTTTAAAAACGTCACTATTGTGGCTTTCTATCTACAGTCATTACCTTGTGAAAATCTTTTGCCACCATAAATCATAATTCTGCACATGCATGCATTCATTCAGCGTCGTAAGTATAGGAGTTGGTTTACGTTGGGGGGGTCTGTGAGCTGAAAAGGTTGAGAACCATTGAACTGTATCCATTCTGGGCTCGGTGCCATCATGGCACAGATCCATATCCTGTCTGAGACTTTATGGGTTGAGTGTTTGCCAGTGAATATGAGCAGATGCACGTTTCCAAAAGAGCCCCCAAAAACAGAGAGCATCCAAAATCTCTGAAACCCAGTTCAGAACAAAGGTTTGTGACAAGACAAGTTGAAACTTGCAACTTCCTGCAACGAGCCGGTCTGCAGCATTCTGAAACCCGCCAGTTCAAACCAGTGAGACGAGACGGCGTATTAATTGAAGATCAAGATTAATGTATCCTTTATTAGTCCCACAAGGGGAATCATCTCCATGACAATGAGAGATGTACTTCCATATTCACTTCCGACTTTTGGGCTTTTTTTTGTGGCTGGATATATCATTCGGTTCTTTCTAAATATGAATGTGGATTATGTTGATACGTGATAGGCAGATGCTTGCTACAGTTGTATTTCTTGTGATGATTTGGCAAAAACAACATTTCTCTGATTGGATGGAGAAGTCTGAAAAAAAAAATTGCCTTGTCCCTGCTTGAATATTTGTGAAATGCACATACAGATGTAAAGGGTGACCAATAGCATTGATTTATGAAAAGAAAAAAAAGATGAAATATGGAGGAGATACAAGTTTTCCACCTGATAGCAATATAATTTATGATTTGGAGACTGAAGGATTTACTGTGCAACTGCAAAGCCTATATCCCAAAAATGATTAGTCTTTCCTAATATATATATATATATATAGGTACCGACAACGGTCGTGAACCACTGTTACAGTCTGAACTTAAGTGCTGAGATCTGTGTCGACGGCAGCTAAAATGAAACACCAACCAAAGATCAAATTATAGAATCACACAGACCTGATGGCTGTCGAACTAAATATGGAAAGGTTTGGTTCCACAATGTCCTCCATGTGAGGAAACTGACCTGCAATGCTCTGAAATGACTTTTACCGAAAATGTGACGAGAAAGTATGGTCTTTTTAAAGGTTGACAAATAATATAAGACCTACTGTAAGATGACAAAAATTAGAACTGTATGTTAAGCTAACTGCTGCCTGTTGCTACAGTAGCAGCTTCTCCAGAAGTGTGGCAGAAATGTCTGAACTTTAGGTTTTTGTGCTAACAGATGCTCAGCATGTTGTGGATTATCCTTTCCTGCTCCTAATTGTAAGCTGTTTTTGGCCAGAGAGGCCACAATAAGCCACATTGTAGTCCTGTTTCAGCATTTAGTCACCTTTATTTGGAGCAGTTGTATTGTAGTTGTATAGTGGGATGTTCTTTACTGGAATTATACAGACAACACTGATCCAGCAGGACTTTGTACTGTCAGCAGCCCTAATATTCACACAACAAAGAACAGTCATTGGGGGGAAATGTTGTTTTTATATGCTGTTTACTTGTAATGTGTGAAAAATGCTGTGCATATATTATGATAAAAATAGGATAAAGAAAGGGGACTCCATTGCTCCCTGGTGACCACAACAGTTGGATTTAACGACCCGTAAAGCCTGCAAGCAAAGCTTTATGGGATTTTTAAGCATGGATATAATGCATCTTTGACCAATCGAACTGCATAATTACCAGCAAACAATTCCTGTGAAATGGGCTGTCACTGCAGTCACGGGGAAACCTTGTTGTTATAGAAATGTTCAATTTTGGACAATGCACTGCAGAATATTAACAAGCTTTTTAAAGACCATGCTATCAATGACCATATTCCTATTCAAATCCTAGAGCAAAGAATACAAGTAATTCATCAGATTGAAAGGTTTTAACCCTTGTTTTGTATTTGGGTCCCAGAGACCCTCCTGTATTCAATTGTATTTTCTGCTGCCTCGGCCTCCGGGGTCCCGAGACCCATCCTGCACTTGAACGTGTATCTCACTAGCCTCATCTCGTCCTCCGGGGTCCCAGAGACCCGTACTGCAGTCCAATGCATTTCCCACTACCCTCATCTTGTCCTCTGGGGTCCCTGGGACTCGATGGACGAGGCAGGATTGTGGTGGAACATACGTATAAGCGCATACAAATAAGCAAGGGTCTTCGAGACCAGAAGGGCGAGGCCACGATGGCAGTTGACATGAAATGAAAAAGGCCCCGGGGACCCCCAAAGCACAACGCCAGGCTAAAACAAAATGTAAATAAAATAAAGTCCCCGTGACACAAAGGACAACACAAGGGTTAAGGAAAACATCAGTGCTGTTATGCTAGATGCCAATGGGGACACATTTTTATGTTTTAAGGACAAGGACTTCGACCATCAATGCTGTATGAACGGACGATCCTGGACTAATGGACTACGCACGATCTTTAATGGACTACGTGTGATCTTGGAAGGATCCCACTTGACTTTTAATGGACTGTACGTGATCTTTAATAGACAACACAGTGATGGAAGTACTCTGCTCCCCAATGAGGAGGCTTGACACCTGTTTCAAATGTAAATATATTTTACAGGCTGTATAGTTTTATCAATTCAGTGGGGGGACATAATTTGTTCAATGGAATCATTAAATACAGTGCAAAAATGAAATGACTTCATTTTTCCCAGTGTGAATACCTTCTTTCATGTGTGGGCTTCCTGTTTTAATCAGCATTTAAAGAGAGCACATTACACATACACGGAAATGGACCGCGATTAAACACTAATAGCTCTCACCAGGTATTTGATTGTACATTTGTACAGAAATAAATCACAAGCTTAGCTCCAAAACCATAGCCACGGCTCTCAAGGCATACACTGTGAGACATCTGCATTTCAACCAGTTCAAACGTTCACACCCCACACCTTGTATTTCTCCCACTGATGAAGGCACTGACAGCAATAATTGACTACTTAGAAGAAAGAAACAAATAAACTGAGTGATTGATCTGAGTGAGTCAGGCCAAATAGTCCAATCTGGAGTGTTTTAAACTTGAAAACACGCCTCCCAATCTCTTCAAAGATTCTAGCCACATTAAAGAAAGGTAGTTGAGTGCGTCTGGGTGAATATAATGATCCAAATCTATTGTATTGGAATGATTCAGTGCCTTATTCCAAGTTCTCTCTAAACAAGAAGCGGGCCCTTTAGCAGAGTAGAGTGGTGTGTTTAATAGCTCTGGCTGCTTTCTTTCATGCAGATGATGTGTGGAACCATGGAACCACATTTAAAAATGCATTTAAAGTCTGCAAGAAAACAGAGCATGGGGGAAGAAATGGCTGAAAAGCTTGCTGTTTAAATGGAGCTCAGCGTAAGTTCATTCAGGAAGACTTGTGTGCTTCACATTTCTCTCTCTCTAAACAGTAAAACCAACCAGATTGTGTCACAATCTCTATTGCGCGTTGTTGCATTCAGACTTTAACCCTCATGTTGTCCTTGGGTCAAATTGACCCTATTTAGTTTTCCTATAGCAATAATCTTTTTAACTACCCAATTGTAATTCCCCAAAATAACACAACTGATTCCTCACAACGCTCTTTGGCAAGTACAAATCTCTACTTTTCATTTTGGGCTGTCTTATTCTTATATATCGGGGCGGCTGTGGCTCAGTGGTAGAGCGGTTGCCTGCCAATTGGAAGGATGGTGGTTCAATCCCCCGGCCCTGCAGTCCCATGTCGAAGTGTCCTTGGGCAAGACACTGAACCCTGAGTTGCCCCCGATGCTGTGTCATCGGAGTGTGAATGTGTGTGAGTGTTTATCTGATGAGCAGATGGCACCTTGTACGGCAGCCTCGGCCACAGTGTATGAATGTGTGTGAATGCTGAATGTATCCTGTATGATGTAAAAGCGCTTTGAGTAGTCGTTCAGACTAGAAAAGCGCTATATAAATACAGCACATTTACATTTATTTAATTTTAGAATTAGACTTAATTTATCCTTTTGGGATGACTCCCGCAAGGAACGTGAAATTTCCAGCAGCAGTTTTTAGCAAAAAGAAAAGAAAGACAGTATAAATATAAAAGTAATAATAATTCCAAAAAAAACTTTGGCTATAAAAAAAGACATTTACCATAAATAATCAAGTGTCAGTGTTAGTAAGTGTTAGAGTGTTAAAGTGTCCAGGTAGGTATGTGAGTCCAGGTGTGTATGTACTGTCCTCTTTGCCTTTATGTTTTATAGCAATTCGAAAAAAAAATTTGTGTTTTCGAAATAGTATTGAGTAAAAGTTGATTTTTTATTCCAGTCTGTGATTATCCATCAGCATACTTTCCTTTATTTTTATTCTAAATAATTCCTAATTTCTGCTTTTCTAACTCAAACATTAGGTATCTATAAATGAGGTTTGACCATAAATTCCCAAAATAACTGTAAAACTAAAGTTAAGTTGGTGTTACGCAGTATTGAAAAAAGGGACCAAAACATGAGAAGAAGTTAAAAACATTGATTAAAAGTGTCAACAAAAGTGTGGATTTTCAATTTCGACGGGAAGACGACATGAGGGTTAAATCTGTTCTCTACTTTGCTGCTGTCAGTTTTCATTTCAGGCAAAATGGATCCCCCCCGATCCCCTCCTGTTCCCATCATTCCCAGGGCCCAGGGTTCAACCCCGCTTCATATCCCATCCATCCTAGTCTTGATCCACAACGTTCCACTTCTGGGATTGCTCCACTCGCCACTTAGCGCTGCCCAAGACGATGGTGATGGATTTAAAGACATGCCAATAAACCAGAGCAGAGAAGAATTACAACCTCAGAGCTAGCAAATATTAGCACAATTTAGATTGTGCAACAAAGTCAGGCCTGCTCAGTTCTTTCGGGGAATGATTGTAAAGTTTTACAAAGAATATTTTTACAGCAATAACTCTCTAACTGGGAGGTTTTGGGACCGATTAGTGGGATCGCTGTGGACCAAGTACACACTTACAATTGAAAGAGACAATGAGGTTTAGCCACTCACGGAGCTGCAGGACAACAACAACAAAGAAGAAGGTCCTATTGACTCATGCACGCAAGTGGACCTGCAGGGTGATTGTACAGAATATTTGACCTATACTGCAGAGTTTAAACCAGCAAACATCTGCATACTGGACAGGCATTATTATATTTTTTATATTGCTAAGTTTTGTATATTGATAAGTATTGAATAGGTTTTTGCACATTATCTTTTTTTGCTAAACTGTTGTAACGACATTTTGTGCTTTGAGTATCAATCTATCTATTTATCTATCTTACCTGCCAGCAGTTACAGTAACAGTCAGCTCAGTGTGTGACTGTGGGAGAATGTTGCATTGATTCTGTTTTCTATTGATTACAATGCACTAGTGATGGATGCCCATGTTGACGCAATATCTTTTTGGACTCATTGATGTTGCCGCCCAGGGCAGTGTTGACATTTGCAGCCGGTATTGATTAAACCTTCCCACATTTACGCTTAGAGATATAATAAAGAGTGAATTCTCTTTTCTTCAAAGCACAGCGGATAGCAGGGGAGAGGCTGAAACTCTAGGAGAACTTCACACCTGCTGTCCTGGTACTTTTACACAAAAGACAAATCAGAGTGGATTCTGTAATTTTTACACCTTATTGTCTTGAGAAATTTTCTTCCCCTTGTTAGAAATTGAGGAGTGCTGCATGCCTAGCGAGATAGAGAGAGGAGGAGGAGGAGGAGTGAGAAAGAGCAAAGGAGGGAGACAGAAATAATAAAGAGAGGAAAGAAGCTCAAGGGGATGAAAAAGAGTGGGAGGTAGAGAGTAGAGTGAAAATTGAGACAAAGACGTGAGAAAAGAGAGGGATAAACTGTGACAGAAAGGGAGAGGAAATGGGAAGGGGAGGAGAAACAAGGCAGAGAATGGCTACAAATAAGTAAACGATAGAGGGATGAAGAGGAAAATGTGCCGGTTGGTGTATGGGCTGTCAAACTCACTCAACACTGAATCATTGACTATACTGTTATTACTATGACGTGAGCCATGCTAACACGATGAGTCAAAGACATGGTGATTTTAATGAGTCAGTGTGTGAGGAGGCGGCAAACTTCATCTGGACGGCCATCACACACATTATGTCCTCAAGCCTGGGGCTCGGAGGAAGGGCTGTTTAATCTTTCATTTATAGACGGAACAGAAGTCAAAGATCAACCCCGTCTGCTCTTTGTCAGTAACACCTGTCAAACCGGGTTACAGCGGGTTCTGGCAGGTGGCGCAGCCTAAGGTTGTCTCATATTATGCACTAATGAATGCACTAGTCTCGCATTGGCAGACCTTCCCATAGCACTGCAGAGGAGGGTCAGTCTAGTTAACAGCATTTCTGGATGTGAGAAACGTGCGCTCTGGTTTAGCACAACAGTCTTGCAGAGATTAACTGGATATAGATTTTCTAATTTAACCTTTGTGTTGTCTTTGTCTTTTTTTGCCTTTCAATATTTGTCACTTTTTTTGACGTTTTCAACACTACGTAACACTAACTTAGTCACTTTAGTTTCACAGTTATTTTGGGAATTTATGGTCAATAAACCTCATTTATAGGAAATTATACCTAATGTTTGAGTTAGAAAAGCAGAAATTAGGAATTATTTAGACTAAAATTAAAGGAATGGATGTTGATGGATAATCACAGACTGGAATATGTCAACTTTTACTCAATACTATTTCAAAACCACTTTTTGAAATGGTATCAAATTGAATAAGACACCCCAAAATTAATGAAAGTAGAGATTTGTACTTGCCAAAGAGTGTTGTGTGGAATCAATCATGTTATTTTGGGTAATTAAAAAGAACATTGATGAAAGTAAACTGGTCAATTTGACCTGAGGACAACATGAGGGTTAAGACGGAAATACGAAACTCAGTTTCTCAAATTTTAAGAGTGTTCCTAGCAGCAGCTGGCAACTCTGATACAGCCACAGCACCAGGTTAGTTAGCGCCGAGCTAGTGACGAAAGTGGAACATCTGCTATGGAGCCAGATAGGAGCTAAAAAGGAGAGTGAATATTGGACTTACACTCACCTAAAGGATTATTAGGAACACCTGTTCAATTTCTCATTAATGCAATTATCTAATTAACTAATCACATGGCAGTTGCTTCAACGCATTTAGGGGTGTGGTCCTGGTCAAGACAATCTCCTGAACTCCAAACTGTACGTCGGAATGAGAAAGAAAGGTGATTTAAGCAATTTTGAGCATGGCATGGTTGTTGGTGCCAGACAAGCCGGTCTGAGTATTTCACAATATGCGCAGTTACTGGGATTTACACCCACAACCATTTCTAGGGTTTACAAAGAATGGTGGGAAAAGGTAGAGTCAGAATTGGGCATAAACAGAATGAGAACATGGATCCATCATGCCTTGTTACCACTGTGCAGGCTGGTGGGGGTGGTGTAATGGTGGGGGGGAGGTTTTCTTGGCACATTTTAGGCCCCTTTGTGCCAATTGGGCATGGTTTAAATGCAACGGCCTACCTGAGCATTGTTTCTGACCATGTTTGGGGTCAAACACAGTATTAGTATGGTGTTCCTAATAATCCTATAGATGAGTGTACATTCACCAGATGGACACAAACTTGACTCCAACTTAATGCTAATGTTGCTCTGTGTCTGCTCGATGTGGATGATCGTGCTAACGCAAACGCCACGATGACTTTCTAACATGTCTGTCATCAAATGGCCTGCAGATGTAAATCAATGGGGTGAGCACACAATTAACACATTAAAATCCACTTTAATGTATTTAATGTCCCCTTTCACCCCCTCAACACCACCATCCAGCCAAGAGAAGTCCACCAATGAAAGCTTTTACCATCTACTGTATCGCTTTATATCTCAGAAGCCATTTATTCAAACTAACGAGGCAGAAGGGAAACATGCCCTCTTGGGTATAATATCGTGAATGATGAAAAATTAGGGTTTTTTTTTTTTACAAACAGTGTGAAAAACAATATGCCCAGTGTCCAATAAAATCCAGTACATGCAGAGGCATAATGCATGAGTTTAACTTTTGATGCTTTCAAAAGTTCAGTTTTAAATTATCATCTGAGTTTTTGGTGGTTAAGAATTACAGCCAATGGGTCCTATTTTAATGATCTAAGCGCACGGTGGGAAGCGCCGGGCACAGGTGCATTCAGGGCGTGTCCAAGTCCACTTTTGCTAGTTTGACGGCGGAATAAAGGGTCCGTGGGCCAGGCGCATGGCTCAATAGGGTTATACTTAGTGTCTTTATTAATCATAGGTGTTTTTGTGGCGTAAAATGCATTCAACCAATCAGAGGTCATCTCCCATTCCCTTTAAAAGCCAGGTGCGTTTGTACCTTGCACATTGCTGTTATGATGGCAGATTTGCATTGTCATATTTTCATATGTATTTGTTCTTGTCATTAATCCAAATATTGTAACAGTGGTTACAACCCGTCCAATAATCAGAACTGAGTTTTTTCTGATGTTTTAGTTCCTTTTTAAGGTTTTTGTCTCTTTTTTTTGGAATGCTTTCTCTGCTGACCAATTTAATATGCTTTTGTTGTGTTTTCCAACATTTTTGCTGCTTTTTAAACCTTTGTTGATGCTTTTCAGTTTTTTATGCCTTTAAGATTTTTGGACTATTTTTGAGGTTTTTGATGCCTTTTTCAAGATTTTTTTAGACCGTCTTGTCGGCTTTTTTAGTATTTTGATTTCTGACATTTGTCAGCTCTTAGCCCTTTTGTGTGAGACAACTTTTTCTATGTTTCTGTTGCTTTTTTCAACATGTCCCAGGACCACCGTTGGCTCGTTTTTTTCCCACGTTCTACCTCTGTTTCTCCTTGCTTTGATCTCTTATTTCTCCGTCATTTACATGCTCACCTATAGTCTAATATTTGAAATATAGCCATCTGCTTTCGGCTTTCATGCACTAGTTTGCCATTTATTTAGCCTCTATGGCCATATTTTGTCTCTGTCTCATTTTAGAAATCCCCTTAAAGAGTGGCGTTTTCTTTTATGTGTGTATATATTTCCGTCTGTGACTCATTTTCTACATCCTGTTCCCCACTTGCAGCAGTCGTTGCAGTAGTTGGTGTTAGTCTGAGTACAAAGGACTCTGCTAAAGCAATGATATGGTGGATCCAGTCCAGGCTAATCCCATTCACTGCTCAAAAAAAACAAAACAAGGAAAACTGACGGCCTCGGGAAAGAGTTGTCATCTAGATAGATTGTATTGTATCAAAATGTACTGTAGGCAGGACAGAAACGATTGTAGTGTTGGGAATGCTCTCACTGTCACTTTCTGAGAATAATTGAGAATAATTTTAAATCCACTACAAGCACATATCTGTCATTTGCCTCTAGGAGGGGATTTAAGCAGTGATAAACCCTGAAGGAGTGTTAAGAGTTGATGACATGAAGACGATCCCTAAATAAATTAGCCTTTGGTCAGGACTGGGAGAAATATTACACCCCAGAAACTGCTTAGGATGCAGCAGGGATCTTCAAAGTACTTCCTAACCCCAAATTTTCCAATTAAAACGCAAAATCCTTTCATGTTGTTGTTTTTTTCTCTCTCCGTCTTCCCGCACAATGATGTGAAGTCGAAGGAGCTCCTTTCTGTCGGGGAGTTCACGCTGATAAGGAATGATGCAGCGAGTCAATAAGGAGCTTCCCTTGCTTTGCTCGGTCCAAATTTAAATATGTTTGGTCGGAATCACACAGAGACACACGTTTTGAAATGCTAATTAAATGTGTTGTGGATGCTAAAAAAGTGAAGATGTTTGCTGAAAGACGACAGCAGACATGCAATGAGAGCAGCTAGAAAATCTCCAGAGAAAGTTTGAACTTTGAAAAAATCTACAGGCACAGTCTCCTTATTAAGCTTAGGTATTATAATATGACTGTAATATGCTGTAATAATAAACAGCGTCATCTGTCCGTGCACAGGTCATCGACCAGGAGGCAGCGCACCCCCACTGAGAGATGGCCCACGTCGTTGTTGTGTCCTAGAAATATGGCGGTCAGCACTATGTCCCCACAGCCCAATGGTCCCACAGCTCAATGGTCCCACAGCTCAATGGTCCCACAGCCCAATGGTCCCACAGCTCAATGGTCCCACAGCTCAATGGTCCCACAGCCTAATGGTCCCCACAGCCCTATGTCCCCACAGCCCAATGGTCCCACAGGCCTATGTCCCCACAGCCCAATGGTCCCACAGCCCAATGGTCCCACAGCCCTTTGTCCCCACAGCCCAATGGTCCCACAGCCCTATGTCCCCACAGCCCTATGTCCCCACAGCTCAATGGTCCCACAGCTCAATGGTCCCACAGCCTAATGGTCCCCACAGCCCTATGTCCCCACAGCCCAATGGTCCCACAGCCTAATGGTCCCCACAGCCCTATGTCCCCACAGCCCAATGGTCCCACAGGCCTATGTCCCCACAGCCCAATGGTCCCACAGCCCAATGGTCCCACAGCCCTTTGTCCCCACAGCCCTATGTCCCCACAGCCCAATGGTCCCACAGCCCTATGTCCCCACAGCTCAATGGTCCCACAGCCCTATGTCCCCACAGCCCTATGTCCCCACAGCCCAATGGTCCCACAGCCCTATGTCCCCACAGCTCAATGGTCCCACAGCCCTATGTCCCCACAGCCCAATGGTCCCACAGCTTAATGGTTCCCACAGCCCTATGTCCCCACAGCCTTATGGTCCCAAAGCCCTATGTCCCCACAGCTCAATGGTCCCACAGCCCTTTATACCCACAGCCCTTTATACCCACAGCCCTATGTACCCACAGCCCAATGGTTCCACATTTCTAAGAATTGTTTTTCACTGAAAATGAATCCCCATGTTCACACAGCCCTATGTTCCCAGATTTTTCTTACCCCAAATTGTGAGAAAGGGGAATAAAATCTGAAACAAATGGATGAAAAAGGAAATGTGGGAACATAGGGTCTAATTTTGGAGAAAAATAATATCTTAGGAATGTGGGAACATAGGAAAATAGGGCCTGCTTTTCAGTGATTATTTATTTTATTTTTTTAGAAATGTGGCAACATAAGGCTATGGGAACATAGGCACGCTCCCAAAATAGACGTATATGCAAAAGCTACAAAGATATTTTTACAGTTAATCTTTTTTCACCGTTTACATGCTGATTTGCCCTTTTGCGTTTCATCAATCAACTCAGAATGTTAATCATCCTGGACTGACCTTCTGGCTGAGCACTTTGGCTCCATCCTACATGTCAAAATGGCCATAAACAATATTCGGAGCTCTCTGTGGCTGTAATAGTCTCACCTTCCATTTCTAAAAATCTTCATTTACATATGAACAGACCCTCAAATACCTCCCAACAAATCATGTGTGATTACCTGCCTCTCTGATGGATGAAAGCCTCCTCAGCCCAGAGACTCACGAGGTGGATGAGGGAAAGGAGCTTATAATGACCATCGTTTCATGTTTTCTTTTATGCAGCTCTCATCTAATCAGCAGGCAAGATTCAAAATATGAATCTCATTCGCAGTGAGTTCCATTTAGAGATGTGAACACGTCAGACCAAAATATAACAGGCCTGATGAGACGCAGATTGGAGCAAAACAATCTTAATATTTTGTGGAGTGCGTGATTCTGCATTTTGGATCCTTTGAATAAATACGTAGACTGTATGGCAAAAGTGGGTGGACACACCGGTCCTTATAGTTTAATATTGTTCTTGGGTTTTTTCTTTTTGTGCATAGATGGGCGCAGGTGCATTAGCTGTTTAAACAAAGTGGGTGCTGGATGGGAAATTGACAACTGCGTTGGTCTTGAACTAGCAAAGCCACTTGATTTGGGATTTGTGCTGTGCAGCAAGATGGGGCTCTAAACCTCTGAAGGGAAAAGTGTGCATACCTGTTCTGAATGGACACACTCAAAAGTGGAGCAAAAGCATCCCCTCTGCTTCTATGATGTCTTTTGTGCGTTACTGTATTGTCGATATGCGAATTAAACGTACAACGCAGACTTTCAGCCAGTCTCTCCTTAAAGACCTTTGTGATGTTGCACTCAACTAGGGAAACAAAATAGAGAGAGAGAAGAACAAACTAGCCTGACTTTACCCCTCAACACCTGCCTAATTTCTGCATAAAATGGATGTGATTGGTTGATCTTTTGTTTCAAAAAGAATTGAAAAATTGAGTGTCCTCCCTGAAAAATGCCCCCATAAGGGACTTGTTTAAGCAGCGATTTAACTCATATACACGTTTATAGTGGCACCCTTTATTGACCTCCCCAGTGGCGGACGTGACAGATGGCTGGGCCAGAATCAAAGCACTTGTCCCAAATCCAGGAAATTTTTACTTGAGCAGCAGAGTCTTGAGTCTTGAGTTGCCTGATGAAACATTAAGAACTCTTCACAGGGCTTAAAGAAAAAGGGATATCATTATCTTATCTTATCCATGTTAAACTATACTGAGTAGTATTTTTTTGTTGTTGTGAATTGTGATTGGGCAGGACCAAGCCCGTCCAGACACGCCCACATTTTTGTCCCTGGGCCCCCCCCGTTACTATAACGGGAGCAAAGCAGGATGTAAGGGGGCAAAGTATATGTGTTACAAATTAAGCGTGAGAAGGGAAACTAGGGTTTGTGTCTCTTTTGAAAATAAAAGTAAAGGACAAGTTTGCTTTACTTTATGGAACAAACGCTACTACTTTACAACACGCGTTACAATTTGTTTTTTAATCAAACTCAATCTTTTTCTAAACATAACCAAGCAGTTATTGTGCCGTAAACTAACCAAACTGCAACCGGTTCACAACATGTATGACATTTTTGAAACTGTGACTGTCACATTAAGTGGTTTAGATATGTTGGTCTTATTACCTGCCACTGCTAAGGGCGCTAATTTATTAAACACAACAGGGTGGTAGTAGCTCAGTCCGTAGGGAGTTGGGTTGGAGGGTTGCTGGTTCAAGTCCTCGTTTGGACCAAAGTACAGAGTGTGGATTGATAGCTCAAGAGATGCCGGTTCACTTCCAAGGTGTTCTTGACCCCGCTCAGGGCACTGGTCCCCACTCTGACATCTCCATTTGAGCCATGTGTGTGTATTCAGGCCTGTGTGTAGTGTGTAATAACAACAGAGTGTAAATTGTAATTTCCCCATAGGGGATCAATAAATTAAAAATTAAATATGTCCAAATAAAAAACAAATTTTCTATAAGCTCAGTCTGCCGCATTTTGAAAAAACGAAAACATCAGTATCTTTTATTATTTGGGATAGTTACCATGGAAACATTAATTGTATTTATCTGTAGGATTTGCTCAGGCGTATAATTGCAGGCTGAGGATCCTTTGCCCAAATATGTCCTCTCTGAACTTGTGTTGCCCTTGAAGAGGATCCTATCACTCTCTCTCTCTCTCTCTCTCTCTCTCTCTCTCTCTCTCTCTCTCTCTCTCTCTCCTCAGCAAGCACTCCCTCTCTTTGTGCCTTTCTCCATCTCTCTGGGAAAATGGAATCTATGCTTTTTATTCTTTTATAATAAAAAAAAGAATGTGTTATGAAATACGTGCTAATCTGTATCCCTCATCTATGATAGATGCTTGAGTCGGTTTGCAATTCGTCAGACCAAATCAAACAAAACAAAACAAAACAGGAAGTACACAAAACCCCAGTAGTCTAAATCTTTTTTTCCTGTCTGGGCTCGGTTTACTTCTTTTCACTCGATACAAAAGACTTCCCTGGAAACCATTAACATGATGTACTATTCGACAAGGTGGCTAATACATACGTTACATAATCAGCTTTAAACTACTATTAGTTTGCCATTAGTGTGCATCAGTGACTTCATTTCAAGGCAATTCAAAACTTCACCAACAGACTCTAATCATCAGAAAATCTATTTGAAAATCACAACAAAAGCAGACACTATGAAAGAGTATAATAAACTGTTGTGGAATATAAAGTTACAGAAGCTAGGATTTTCCCTTTTACTTCAACACAGACAGTTTTTTTGTCTGATTCGACGTCTAGCTGCCATTAAAAGGAACTCCATCTTTGCACCAACAATGAAACCCTGAATCCTAACAATTGGGTTAATATTGGCCTACTGGGGATTTTAAGTTGTTTGTTCAAGCAGCAGTTACAACTCCGGAGTGGCCGTGTCTAGTGGTCTCTGTTAATTATTAAGGAAGCAAAGCAGGAAATACCAAACTCAAGACTTTCACCTAGGAGACCGGGGTTTTTACCTTTACAAACAAACGGAAATACGTCACGTTCTGCGTTATGTTCAAAAAGTCGTGTAATGTCTGATTTTTTGAACATTGAAAATGAACATTTTTAGCAACAGTTCTTCCAGTATTATAAATCCAAATTAAAAAAGACAAGAAAACGACAATCATAAATAGAAAGAAATATACACACTAAAAGTATTGGTTATTGCACATGGTGCGTATGTGAAGGTGTGAATGTGTGTGCGTTAGTGTTGGGGGTGCTAGTGAGTGTGTGTATTCAGTGTTGCGATGGCTTGTGGAAAGAAGCTGTTCTTGAGTCCAGGACCACCTGGTTGTGATTGCCAGTGGGCAGCAGGTCAAACAGGGGGAAGGTGGGATGGGAGCAGTCTAAGGCAGCGGGATGAATAGATGTCCTTCAGGGAGGGGAGGGTGCAGCCGATGATCACTGTGCGGTGTTGACCACTCTCTGGAGCTTCTTCAGTGTGAGAACCACACCGTTATGCAGTACGTCAGGATGCTCTTGACGGTGGAGTGGGAGAAGGTCACTAGCGGCTCCTTGCCTTGACGTTGTTCTTCCTGAGTGCTCACAGGAAGTGCAGGCGTCGCTGTGCCTTTTTAATGACAGCTGTGGTGTTTGCCGTTCAGGAGAGGTCGGCAGATGTCATGGTGCCCGGGAAGGTGAAGCTGTGGACCCTTTCTACAAAAAATACAAAATATTGGAGAGTGTCCCCCGCCCCCTCCTCCCCAGTCTTCACGGAGTTGCTAGACACTTGTCTCACACATAGACAGTTAAAGAAGTGGACCAACAGATCCCGTTGTTCTGGACAGAGACCATTGAAGGAAAATAGAAGCACTTTTCCGGTGATGGCAAGGCATTACTGTGCAGCCTTTATTAATATAGGCACAGGCTAATTACTGCTAATTAACATGCTAGTTAACATTAACATAGGCACAGGCTAATTACTGCTAACGAACATGCTAGTTAAGATTAACATAGGCACAGGCTAATTACTGCTAACGAACATGCTAGTTAAGATTAGTAATTAAACCTAACAGCTGATGTAAGTCCAAACTGTCTGCGAGCTTCTCCTGACAATACGGTGATTTGTCAACTATGCGATGGTGAGTCACGTGGCTATGACGCAATTGTTAGCCTATTTTGACAAAAACATCTGCTACGGAGCCATAACGGGAGTTACAAGGTAATGGAGCATTTTATACATTGTCATGTTTCAAATAAATAGTAAAAAAATCATACACTGTGATTTATGGAATTTTTTTTTAGATTATGTCTCTCACAGTGGACATGCACCTACGATGACAATTTCAGACCCCTCCATGATTTCTAAGTGGGAGAACTTGCAAAATAGCAGCGTGTTCAAATACTTATTTTCCTCACTGTATGTAATATCGTTAATCTTTTTATTTAATTGGGGAAATTTCATATTCATAAATCTAAGTTCTCCAATTCAAAACCCTGCTTTAAATTATTCCAAATTGAAGTTGACACATATTTTGAGTCTCTAATAACAAATAAAGAAGCTGTATTTATTTCTGATATACAGTGGGTACGGAAAGTATTCAGACCCCTTTAAATTTTTCACTCTTTGTTTCATTGCAGCCTTTTTCCAAAAATCAAAAAAGTTCATTTTATTTCTCAGTAATGTACACTCAGCAACCCATCTTGACAGAAAAAAACAGAAATTTAGAAATTTTTGCATATTTATTAAAAAACAAAAACTGAAATATCACATGGTCATAAGTATTCAGACCCTTTGCCGTGACCCTCATATGTAACTCAGGTGCTGTCTATTTCTTCTGATCATCCTTGAGATGGTTCTACACCTTCATTGGAGTCCAGCTGTGTTTGATTATACTGATTGGACTTGATTAGGAAAGCCACACACCTGTCTATATAAGACCTTACAGCTCACAGTGCATGTCAGAGCAAATGACAATCATGAGGTCAAAGGAACTGCCTGAAGAGCTCAGAGACAGAATTGTGGCAAGGCACAGATCTGGTCAAGGTTAAAAAAATTTCTGCTGCACTTAAGGTTCCTAAGAGCACAGTGGCCTCCATAATCCTCAAATGGAAGACGTTTGGGACGACCAGAACCCTTCCTAGAGCTGGCCGTCCGGCCAAACTGAGCTATCGGGGAGAAGAGCCTTGGTGAGAGAGGCAAAGAAGAACCCAATGGTCACTGTGGCTAAGCTCCAGAGATGCAGTCGGGAGATGGGAGAAAGTTGTAGTAAGTCAACCATCACTGCAGCAATCCACCAGTCGGGGCTTTATGGCAGAGTGGCCCGAAGGAAGCCTCTCCTCAGTGCAAGACACATGAAAGCCCCGCATGGAGTTTGCTAAAAAACACCTGAAGGACTCCAAGATGGTGATAAATAAAATCCTCTGGTCTGATGAGACCAAGATAGAACTTTTGGCCTTAATTCTAAGCGGTATGTGTGGAGAAAACCAGGCACTGCTCATCACCTGTCCAATACAGTCTCAACAGTGAAGCATGGTGGTGGCAGCATCATGCTGTGGGGGTGTTTTTCAGCTGCAGGGACAGGATGACTGGTTGCAATCGAGGGAAAGATGAATGCGGCCAAGTACAGGGATATCCTGGACGAAAACCTTTTCCAGAGTGCTCTGGACCTCAGACTGGGCCGAAGGTTTACCTTCCAACAAGACAATGACCCTAAGCACACCGCTAAAATAACGAAGGAGTGGCTTCACAACAACTCTGTGGCTGTTCTTGAATGGCCCAGCCAGAGCCCTGACTTAAACCCAATTGAGCATCTCTGGAGAGACCTGAAAATGACTGTCCACCAACGTTTACCATCCAACCTGACAGAACTGGAGAGGATCTGCAAGGAGGAATGGCAGAGGATACCCAAATCCAGATGTGAGAAACTTGTTGCATCTTTCCCAAAACGACTCATGGCTGTATTAGATCAAAAGGGTGCTTCTACTAAATACTGAACAAAGGGTCTGAATACTTATGACCATGTGATATTTCAGTTTTTGTTTTTTAATAAATATGCAAAAATTTCTAAATTTCTGTTTTTTTCTGTCAAGATGGGTTGCTGAGTGTACATTACTGAGAAATAAAATGAACTTTTTTGATTTTTGGAAAAAGGCTGCAATGAAACAAAGAGTGAAAAATTTAAAGGGGTCTGAATACTTTCCGTACCCACTGTATACTCCAACCTATTTAATTAAGAACTTCTGTTGTCACACAGTGTATACATCTTTGCAAAGCTGTCACATTCTTATTTCTTTTATTTTTCTTTTTTTATGACTACGATGTCTATATTATGCTTTTGATAAATGAACATTTTAATGCGTTGATCAGCCAGCCAGTCTGACTTTAACCCAAAGAACACACTTTTTCTAACCTTAACTAAGTAGTTTGGCTGCATAAAAACAACGAAACTTTGACCGTTTCACGCGTAAATGACATATTCAAAATGACGTTCTCTGCTGTACATATATGAGGATAAAAACATTGCTGTTGGCCGTATGTCCTGCCACCTCTAGGGGGTAATTTATGAAACACTCCTGTCATAAAAGAGGTTAGGAATAAACCATCATCACACGGCTTGGACGGCATTTACAGCAGAAACATCTTGCAAGAAACAACGCCACCCAAACGTGAAAAAAAGTTATTTTTTCTAATCAACATAATAGGAAATGTTTTTAATGAACACATCTGCATCACATTTCATTTATGATCAGCATTCTTTCTGCAAAAGGCATTGAGTTTTAATATATATGCAGTCAGCCATACCTGTGATGTACTAAAAATTGACTTCACGCGCATGAGGGATTCACAGAAAATGATGCAGCATGTCAACGAGCATTTCTGTTTGTACCTTCATCTCATCATAATCAGCCTCACTCTTCCCTGTCCTCCAAACATATTAGGTTACATTAATGAAACATCCTACTGCTGATGGCTTTGACTGTGAAAGTCACCACAAAGAAACGCAGTGTTGTTGTCACCGCTGATAGTGATGATTCAGATCTGTTTTAAATAATGCACAATGCTGTAATTGAACAAGAAAGAGCATCCACAGAGAGCTGTTAGATGAACAGCTGCAGGCGACAGGCTGCAAACCTCCAAAACCTCAGCAAGGTGACACATCTTTTTCATCAAGTCCTGCTGTTGCGTGGAAACCAACTCGCGCAAAAAGTGTGACACAAGACATGATGTGCTTATTTTATCAATTTCCATCTTCCCCTTCTTTCCTCAACATGAGTGTTGTAGCAGCCTAAACCTAACCACGTAGACTAGAGTTCTTCTGATACCCATAAAAGTATTGTAGATGCCTCCGATACCAGCGTTTTAGGTATCGGAGGAATTGCCAATACTTATCGGCAAGAACGCAAAAGTTGCATGCTGGGGTAGCAGGCGGAGGGTAGCGGACGCTAACAGACTCAACAAACTGATCTGCATGGCCAGTGATGTTGTGGGGTGGAGCTGGACTCTCTGTCCAAACTACATGTCATCTTGGACAATGTCTCCCAGCCACTCCATGGCTTGCTGCTCAAACACAGGAGCACTTTCAGTGCAAGACTTATTCCCCCACAATGCACCACAATGCACCACAGGAAGTCATTCCTGCCTGTGGCCATCAAACTTTAGAGCTCCTCCCTCTAAGTGTCTGACACACAGACACTTAGTGAGTTTGAAAGTGGACAATATTGTCTGTTTTGTGCAATAAAATAGGCTTAAATCATAACGTGCAATACTCTGCTGCTACTATTTATTCATTATTACTGTTCACCATTACAACTCCTTAACTATGTAAATACCGTACATGTCCACACTCCTTATGTTTCTTTATTATATTTCTACTCTGATACTTATATACTCTTGCAACTCTCTATACTCTCTTGCAACACAGAATTTCCCTTCGGGGATCATTAAAGTATTTTTGATTCTGATACTTATCAGCAGCCAGTTGAACTATGATACACAAAAGTTCAAAGATTTCCTCAATGGGAAAAAAAATCTTCCCACAGAGGCATGGTAGGAAATAATGCTGGCTGTCATTATGTGATGTGTCACTTTGCCATTTTTACTGTCAGCATGTCCTTGAGAAAGACAATTAGTCACATAAAAGCAATATTCCTGACAGGTACAGGTTCACACGTCATACTCATCACACTCATCTCTCATCAACATCTCATCTTCATAAAAACATCTCTGTTATGAAGGTCATACTCGTAACTTTGAACCACCCGTGACCTCGTCATGCTGCTTTTCCAACCCCATGACGTCACTCAGGCAGACATGAACAGGTTGAGTGTGTGACCAAATGACCAATGCAGCCATTTTTTTTCTGGTCTCTTACTTGGAGAATTGCTGTCTCTCTGACCTTAGATTTTTCATCATTAATGCCAATGCATGTTAGTTATGCGGCACATAGTATATTTTGGGGTGTTTGACACTGTTATTTTTTGTGTGGACCAAATCCTTTTTATTAATATATTTAATTCCTAACAAACATCTCTGACCTAAAAAACCCTGATAATAGATATATTAGTCCATTATATGCATGAACTCTGGTCTTGTCTAGTCTTGTCTTCATTCAATTCTTTGTGATGGGATCTTCGCATTAACAATGACATGTGTCATTAAACTCCGTTAATGTCGTCTTTTTTCTTTTGCACTATGGCAAATAAAAACACTTCCCTGGGGGGGGATACAACTCCAATGGTCCAATCGAAACATGGCACTATACTGACTAGATATGGGCATTCTGTGCTTCACTCTAGCGGCTTTTCCCCGACCTGGTTTGGATTGATTGAGGATATAATTAACAATAATAGTAATAAACAATATTTCTATGGCACCTTTGAAAAGTTACAAGGTGCTTCATAAAATACCAAAAGTGCAAGATAGCAAATCAAAGGGCAATAAATCAAAGATTAAAGGCAAATCACACATAAAATGCAATAAAACAGAATTTACAAAGTAGGCAAACATAGAGTGATAAAATAAAATGTAAAAGAGCAATAATAAAATAGATATTTATATTATACCAAGGCCAGTCTGTATAAGTGGCTTTTTAAAAGCTTTTCAAATGGCATAGCTGAGGAAGGCGAGTTTGTTCTTCGAGTTGAAACTAAAAGGAAGTTAAGGCGTGATCAATCTTTGTTTTAATGCTGGACCTTGGTGATTCTAAAATGTAAAGTGGACCCAGACCCATTAGGGATTAAAAGTAATCAATAGGATCTTAAATTGAATTCTTTGATGAATGGGGAGCCGCTGGGATTCAGCTTGGGCTGGAGTGATGTGTTCACTACGACGAGTGTTTGTGACAATTCTCGCTGCATTCTGCACCAACTGTACACAGGAAACTGCTGAATCATTTAAGCTAGTTCAATTATTAATTAATTATAGTCTAGGCGCCAGGAAACGTAGCATTCGTTTGACTTTAATAACATTTCAGGATTAAAAATGCACATTTTAATGTGCTGATTGAACTGGAAGTACTGAAACAAAAACATCTACTAAATTTCTAGGTAAGTGTTTTGTGTTTGTTGTTAATGGCCCAAGGTGTGTGTGTGTGTGTGTGTGTTGGGGGCACTGCTAGAAGTTGGAAGCCATCCAGTCCTGATTTATGGTAGCAAAGCAGCAGTGCAGAGAATCCAAATAGTTACGAGACATAACAAAAATCAATCAGCAGACTACCCCCCCCCAACATCCACCCCAAAATCGTCCTTGTCGGATAATGGCTGGAACACGGTTTTTTTTTGTTGCCGTTTCTAGACCCTGGGCTGTCTACAGAGGCCACATTGTTTTTACAGTGTGTTCAGGGGACAGGCAGCTAGCAGATAGTGAGGACATGTTTTTTACAGTGTGTTCAGGGGACAGGCAGCTAGCAGGTAGTGAGGAGATGTTTTTACAGTGTGTTCAGGGGACAGGCAGCTAGCAGATAGTGAGGACATGTTTTTTACAGTGTGTTCAGGGGACAGGCAGCTAGCAGGTAGTGAGGACATGTTTTTTACAGTGTGTTCAGGGGACAGGCAGCTAGCAGGTAGTGAGGAGATGTTTTTACAGTGTGTTGTTCGAGGAGATGTTTTTACAGTGTGGGGACAGGCAGCTAGCAGATAGTGAGGGATGTTTTTACATGTTTAGCAGATAGTGAGGACATGTTTTTACAGTGTGTTCTGGGGACAGGCAGCTAGCAGATAGTGAGGACATGTTTTTTACAGTGTGTTCTGGGGACAGGCAGCTAGCAGATAGTGAGGAGATGTTGGCTGCATGTGACAAAAATGTTGTAGCCTACAAAAAATGTGTGACATTGCTGAGAGCACTTTTCAAAAATGTTTAAAACCCCTGATTTACAGAAAAAGCAACTAACCCCCCAAAATGCAGTTTGCATTCAGCTAGATTTAAATAAACCACGGTAACACACCCAGCTCAGGCACTTCACACTCTGTGGCTGGTTGAACTCAGCAGATGTGAGGTGTGAATGTGTGCGCACTGTATGAATGTGGAAAAAAAAGAGCAAGAGTCAATCCCCCCCCGAATCAAAATAAAAAAATAAAAACAGTATCCAAAATGGACTTATTTTGAATGAAGTCTATTCACTTTGTTAGTGACCATGTAACATTTCTTCTCTCCCTCAGCCCTCTTGATTCCTTCACTCTTTAATATTTGATATGCTATTGTAATGAGTGACAGACATGGTTGCATAAGCAAGACGATGCTCAATGCTCTACTTAACAGGAGTTAAGTAGTCAAAGTCTGCAGTGTTGTGATACACACATTGAATTTCCATTTCAGAGCCTTCTGGTTCTAATTTTAGAGCCAGTGGATATTAAAAGATCTGAATGAGGGACTTTCCCTCTGATATTAAAATTCACACTACCCTTCATTAGTTAGTTTGCAACACAGTGAGAATAACAATTTTTGAGTAAGTATGTTTACATCACGTTTACATTACGTTTACATACACCAATATTCAACTATTATTCAGAATATGACAATATTCCTAATTTGATTCATGCCATGTAAACAGCATATTCCGTTTGGATATTCTGAATAAGGTCTATTTCTGAATATAGCATTTTCAGATAAAGAGGAGGGATTATCTGGTATTATTCACGTTTTAGAAGCATTCTTTGGACATGTATACAGCTCAATCAGAATATGAGTCTCAATTTGGGTTATTATGGCCTCTTGCGTGTTTACGGCATATGGTGAGCTCTGTGCGTTGCTATGATTTCTGTTTTTGGATGCGCACACACATTGTTACGTTGACCTTTTCAAGAAGCTGGTTGAAGGAATGAAAGAGAGACACTGTGTTTGCACGGTCCAACATGTCCACCACCGCTTGAAATCTGAAAGAAATCGTATTTTCGCACGGCTACATGTAAACGGAAAAATAAGTGGAATATTCACTTTTATAAGACATGTAACCAATTTATTCTGAATATCGTCTTTTTTTGTAATAAGCTACCAAATAGCAGCAATTGCTCATTGAGTTATCCTAATAAAAGGTGACTTTGTGCCGGGTACTGAGCACCACAAGATGACGGTCAGTTCGGCGTACGTTACAGTTAAGTATAGGCAACGTAGAGTGAGTGTTACGCGCCAACGTTAAGTTTAGGCACCAAAACGACTACTACGGTTTAGGAAAACCCTACCGAGGAACGAACACACATTTCCTGGGTAAAAGTCTTTTGTTTTCCCCGGGAAATAAGATCCGCTACCTTGAAACTGCCACCCAACCCCCCCATCCACCTCACTAAGCGGCCCACAGTATTCTTATACAGCAGCAGTCAATGTGGTGCATACTGCAAGAAATTTGTGTAAGACATGCTTCTTAGAGCCTCACTCATCTTGGCCCTCATTTATGAAACGTACATACGGGTGTACGCAATTCCTACACAAAGCAAGGCATTTATCTATTGGAATGCAAAAAAATCTCACGTCTAGTCTGAATTTGTGGACGCAAGTTTTCAAGTAAGTAGGGACTTGCGGTACAGCATTTAACACGAGAAGGAGAAGTCTGGCTCTTTTAGAAGACCTCTATGAGCCGAGCGACACGGGCCACGATGGAGCGCTCTACCGGATTGATTAAGGGCAGATCAGCAGGGAACCCAACTATACACACCAGAAAAAGGCTGCAACATGGTTTTAGCCTGTGGGGTTCTGCACAACATCGCGCAGGAAAACAGGGCGCCATAAATGTAGTGACGGAACCGCTGACCCGATGCCCAGAGAGCAGTGTCCAACTAGGGACTATACCAAGGAGACAGGTGGTCTTTAATGGCCAAAAGGTGAACAATTTCTTTCTGCTATTGACCGGCATATTTCGGCCTGTTTTTCCAGCCCCTCTGCTGTTAGGAGACAGGGTCGGGTGGTGATTCAGAACGGGGGGGGGGAGACACGCGCTCTCCCTCACAGCTTACAGTTGCCTGGCTCTGACTCATGAAAAAAACATGAGTAAAATGAAAGACACTGCATGAACTCTGCTACTGTGTGTTTATTTAAATATAGGTCCACCTACATGTAGGCCTAAGAGATTACAATAAGCCTATATATTACAATTTCTATATATCTATCTAATCTATATATGAAACAATGTAAACCCTGAAAGTTTATAGAATCACAAAATATCTATATGAACTGCAGGGAAATCTTTTTGTGTCTGGGTTGGGACTAGGAAATTGGAAATTGTTCTCACATAAACATGTCACCTCTGATTAGTCTGCTTTGTAAAATATTTAAGGCGGGAGGAAAGATTACTTTTCCTAGACATGAAACTTTTGTTATCTCATGCATGTAAGCCATGTTTCGACACAGGTCCTGGGGTCTCTTTAAGTCCCCAGGGCTATTTTGAAGGACCTAGATAGCAGGTTCAGCCCATTGTTGCAAATGTAAATGTGCTGTATTTATATAGCGCTATTCTAGTCTTAACGACTACTCAAAGCACTTTTACATCATACAGGAACCTTTCACCATGTATACACATTCACACTCCGATGGCGCGGCATCGGGGGCAACTCGGGGTTCAGTGTCTTGGGACATGGGACTGCAGGGCCCGAGATTGAACCACCAACCTTCCAATTGGCAGGCAACCGCTCTACCACTGAGCCACAGCTGACGTCTGTTGTCTTTCCACCGGCGGTGTAACACGACAGGATGAGGGCTGCTGATGGTCGCGGGCGTAAACTAAAAAAAACAGGAAAAAAAAACTATGTGAATCTGAATGTGCTTTGTAATTGTTTGCTGTGTGTGTGTGTGTGTATGTGTGTGTGTGTGTGTGTGTGTGTGTGTGTGTGTGTGTGTGTGTGTGTGTGTGTGATTTTATGTCATTCATGCTTTTGTGTGAGAATCCTTGTGTTTTTGTTCGGGAATTTCACTATATCCACATTTGCATTTATTCTTTTGTGTGCGTATGTGTGTGTATTTTTAAAGAGGTGGGCGACTGGAGAAGTAGAAAATCTCAGCCGGCACGTGTGTGTGTGTGTGTGTGTGTGTGTGTGTGTGTGTGTGTGTGTGTGTGTGTGTGTGTGTGTGTGTGTGTGTGTGTGTGTGTGTGTGTGTGTGTGTGTGTGTGTGTGTGTGCGTGTGCGTGTGTGTTTATATGCGTAAGTGTGGGGCAGAGGCCCTCATAGCCCTCACTTTTCCTCAATGTGTGGCAGGCAAAGACACACTTAAAGACATAGCTCTGTATGATCTCCTAACGAGATTGGCATTTTGTCCAGTTTTTTTGGTCAAATTCTGGATGTTTGTACCTCAATTTGGGGGAAAATTTAGTTCAGACTGGCTGCAGTTTTGTGAATTCTGTTAGGAAGTGCATGTCTGTCTCAACTGTCTCTCTATCTCTCTCAGGCCTGACTTTTAATGTTATCATACAGAGGGAAAGGTTGTGTCCTCGTCCAACAATGGTCACACATTGATACTAGAGAATTTCCTTGTTTTATAGTTTTATTGTTTTATGGTTTCTGAATGAGTTGAAGCAGCCGCGATGATGGGTGGAGAAATAAGAACTTAATATAGACCCTGCTCCCTGCAGGAGAAATGCAACATGTTCCCCAGAAGGTTCCCAGTTTCTGCTATTGTTGTTACTGCCTGTGGGTATTTTTCTGAAAAGTTTTTTTGGGAAGACCCGAAAGTTCTGAAAGAAACCTGTAAAGTTACCTCAAATTGTTTCCACCAAGTCCATTCTTGGGCTCCACTTAACGGCCTTTTTTTGTCCATTTTTTTGGCTTCAACTGTTGGTTGGTTTGTTCGTTCTCCAATATAAAGCTTCTACTCATGTTGGAGTGAGTTTTTTGTTGTCCAAATTATTTCAGAAAGAGAGACAGCTTCTACACAAAGATCCTCTCTCGTCCCTGGTATGTCTTTAAATAATAAAAGTGTCGAAAACAAAAGCTCTCTAGGATCTCCTCCTCTCCTCTCCTCTCCTCTCCTCTCCTCTCTCTCTCCTCTCCTCTCCTCTCTCTCCTCTCCTCTCCTCTCCTCTCCTCCTCTCCTCTCCTCCTCTCCTCTCCTCTCCTCTCCTCTCCTCTCCTCCTCTCTCTCCTCTCCTCCTCTCCTCTCCTCCTCTCCTCTCCTCTCCTCTCCTCTCCTCTCCTCCTCTCCTCTCCTCTCCTCTCCTCTCCTCTCCTCTCCTCTCCTCTCCTCTCCTCTCTCCATTCATGTCCTCCCTCCTTCTGTTGCGCCATCACTCTTTGCTCTTATATAATGAAGTGCACCACACGTGCCGGCTGAGATTTTCTACTTCTCCAGTCGCCCACCTCTTTAAAAATACACACACATACGCACAGAAATGAATAAATGCAAATGTGGATATAGTGAAATTCCCAAACAAAAACACAAGGATTCTCACACAAAAGCATGAATGATTTAAAATCACACACACACACACACACACACACCCCGAAGAGTTGCCAGCTGTTCAGCGTCTTTGCACACGACACTTTCTGTTTGAGCTGTCAGGTTACATGAACAAAGAGATGTAAAACACAACATCCTATATAAATTAACTTTGGCTAAAAATAGCACAGAGAGAGATATTCTTGGTCAATGAGGGTATTTATCAAGATTGGACTTCATGGTCCTCATGATTACAACAGCAACAGCAGTTACGTGCTACTGTGCCTGTGTGTGTGTGTGTGTGTGTGTGCAGAAAGATGCAACACAACAGCATATATATGTATATTTTGTAAAGTCTTTGGCGATTAGACTCCATACAAATATTTTGTATATCTATATAGGGGTAGAGAACCATCAGACACCCCCGATGGAATCTAGACACCGGTGGTGGTGACGAAGGAGCCCGAAGACCAGACCGAAGGAGGCTCCGGACCGGTCAGCTGGAGTAGAGGACTGGAGGAGGAAGGGGGGGTGGAGGGTTGCACTCTTTGCCTGCAACGACAGCTGACAGCAAAGGGAGAAACAGATTATTAAAAGAAGGGTTGTGACTTTGTGATTGGCCCTTGCCATCTGTGTACGATTCTGATTGGTTTAGCAGGAAGGTGAACGCCTCCAACAGCTGGTTGGAGTTAGATAGAGGGTTGATTAAGAGCGAGGTCTTCCTGAAAGGATTTACACTGAGATCCATTTCAATCAGGAGAGACTAGTTGCAGATATGCAACAGTTATACACAGCATGATAAAATATACATGTATAAGGAAACCAGCTGAATATTTAATTAATTTAGGAGAGCATCGATTAAAAGTTAGGTCTTCCTGGAAGACTTTAAGCTGAGTTACATGAAACAAAACACACACATACATAAACCCGCTGTGTTATACAGAAACAATGCAAAAAGAAAAGCACAGAAACCCCAAAAACAAATGCAACAAAAAATACCTGCTGCATCGATACTATAGTTGTAGTCTCTCTCCAGTGTGTACTCCTTCATCAAGGAGCCCACCTGGCTGTATGTGTCTTAGTGCAGAGCAGGCACACTTTGCTCCCACCCCCACTCTTGTAATTTTATGTTGTACCATCACGTGACTCGGCAGCGCCAGGCAAACATCCAGGCCCGGCACGCACACGCGCACGCGCACACACACACACACACACACACACAAAACAGGACAGAGACGGAGCAGTAGAATGGCAGAGAGGAAGAGCAGCGCCGTGTGGCTATAGTTTTAGGGCAAAAATGAAACAACGACAAGCTGTATAACTTGTAAAAAGCTTGTAAGATACAGTTTTTACACAACAAATGTATACAAGCATATAAAAACTCTGTCATGGGTTTTTAATCATTAATACTAAAATAAAATAAGAAAAAATCACAAAAAAATACACTTAAATGTAAATGTGCTGTATTTATATATCTTTTCTAGTCTTAACGACTACTCAAAGCGCTTTTACATCATACAGGATACATTCACCATTCACACACATTCATACACTGTGGCCGGGGCTGCCGTACAAGGTGCCACCTGCTCATCAGATAAACATGCACACACATTCACACTCCGATGCACAGCATCGGGGGGCAACTCAGGGTTCAGTGTCTTGGGACATGGGACTGCAGGGCCAGAGATTGAACCTCCAACCTTCCAATTGGCAGGCAACCGCTCTACCACATTGGTCCTTCCCGGAATCAAAGTAGTGACCTTCTGGTGGTGGTACGCCCTCTCACACTAATTATGATTATAATGGAGGCATTAAGCTGCCACTGTGAGACAGCAACATTGATAAGCTTTAATAATTACCTCAGTGGAATAAGCCAGCATTTTTGATGTCACAGTTGCTAAGCAATCAGTGCATACAAAGGACAGCGAAACAATGCAGAGGTGACTTATTTTTAAATCTCTCTATTAAGCCGCAAAGCTGAAATTTCGCTGTTTGACGGAAACTCTTATTTCATTCAGACGGCACCCTGAAGGTTCAGGGGAATTGAGTGCTCACATGGGAAAATGAGCTCACTGAAGAAATGTATGGGGGGAGCATTCATGAAGACGTTGTCCTGTGGGAAAAGGTTTTCCATTGCACTTTTGTACCTTTGTGACTGCTGTAATGTTTGGATTCCTTCTGGGGTTTGGGATTGGGTTGCAAACAGCTAATGGGGAACACCTCCAGGCCCTAAAAGCCGACGGTGCAGTCTATCCAGAGCGGGATGAATTAGGGATGTGTGTGTTTTTGTGTGCGTGCGCTCATGGATTTCAATCTTAGTGAGGACACATTGGAGTTACAGACCTTGAGGGCGAGCCGCCTGATAATCACACTGAATTATTATTTTGTTTCACTTCATTCATTCAGCCTGATGTTGTGTCGCTGTTATCTGATTGATGTTCAGGAAGGATTGTCATTTTGATTTGGTATATTGAGTGATGCATCCATCATGCCATAGCCATTTTCTTTTTAGATGGAAAGCTGCAGTAGCTCTTGCTACAGCAGGAGCAGTTAACTTTATGTTGGGTTTGTTCACATTGATCAAACAAAATGCCGTTTGTGAGAACAAACAAACCAAATTAATAAACCAAACCAGAAGCCTGGAACCAAAGGGAGAGTTTGTAATGTGCAATACAACAAAAATATGGCGTTTTTTAAAAATGAAACCATGTAAACCTATTCTGGTACAAACTCAAAATACAATTATGAACCTGAAAATAATAAAGCTTATATGGTTGCTTTAATCTTTGATTGTGTGTGGTCTCCTTTTTTATCTGAACTTTGAACTGGTTCCTGACAGCAGCATTTAGAAAACATCATCAGCTTGACAAGACATGCACAGTATTAAGAAAGATCGCTGCAAGAAGCTTACAACACAACAGAAACTGTTTGCAGGGGACACTAAACAGTAATACCCACGGATAGGACACAATTTTTGTTTCTGTAATCTTCTGTTTTAAACGTGTTTTAAAACAGAAGATTAGTCATTGGGATCAGATTCAGATATCGTAAGAATAAGCTAAAAAGCGTAAAGACTATCGCTCGTTTTCTGGCAGATATCTGCTATCAAATCTCAATCATGCCATCCCAATTTCATAATATATAAAGTTAGATAAGCAACATTCAAAGTTAAAGATCATTTGGAACATTGTGGCTGTAGTTGCAACAACCAAACATCTGTCAACAGATATTTTTGTGTTGTTGCAAAAAGGACAACATTGCGCTCTCATACTGACTTCTAGGTTTAAGCCTGCTTCCGATTTGACCTACATACTGTAGTTGTGGGCACACAGTTTTCCTGTGCAACGAGGGATTACTGAGGGATTGCTGGATTACAAATTTCAGGCACAGTCACTTTTAGTTTTACCTCCAAATGAAGTGGTTTGCGTGTCTGTCTGATAGCCTGACTGCTTGTGTTACTTGTCTCATCAAACGTGGTTATAGAGATGTTGCTGTGTTCCCAGATCTTAGTAATTACTTAAAGGGCCATATTGTGAAATGTAAGATTTCAATGTCTTTTGTATTATATAGCAGATTGAGCTGCTTTATAAATACAGTGAAAGTATCAAAGAGACACACAGCCAGTATTCAGAAACTTTGCCTTTAAACAAAGCGTTAGGACTTCTATACGGTTGTGATGTTGCAACTACACTACACATGCAGAAAAGTGATGCTACAGTGCAGTTGCACTCATTCCCCGGCTTAAAAAGACAGGCACTGAAACAAAGCTTTTCAGGCTGAGCAAGAATACAGTACATTAAATTCAAGCAAACAGTATGAGAAAAATAATCTGTTGTTTTACATTAAAGCATGTAAATGTGTTCTAGTAGAAACCCCAAATACAAGTATGAACCTGGAAATGAGCATGATATGGGACCTTTAAAATGTTAGTTGAAACTATGAGAATAAGACCAACATTTTAATAATCCAGAATTTTTGTTTTAAAGTTAGTGGATGGTTAGGGCAAGGAGCAAGGGAATGTCAATGATGGTCCCCTCAAGTATGGAAGTACAAAGGGTTTGGGTTATTATGTCTGATCGGTGGTGTGTGCCAGGACTTTGAGTCTGAGCTCTTTGTCCATGTCTCGGATTTTATGCATAGGCATTCCAATCGGAGGTTTTTGCACCTCGTAAATGGGCCACATTTGCATCTTTATAATATTTCTTTTTAGCTGCCTCAGCACAGGGAGCTCTGCAGTTAGCTGTGATTTTTGTGATTTGTGCTCTTCTTATAGCGCTTACTGTTGGATTAATTGTCAAACATCCAACGGAAACATCCCCACAGCTCGGATTCCCACTAGCCATTCTTTTACATCTTCTTTGCCCTGTCTATCTGTCTCTTTCTTCCATCCGCTTCTCTCACTTTGCCGTCTTCCTTCCGCTTTATTCTCAGTGTCTGTGTGCATCTGCCTTTTTTGTCACTCTTTCACAAGTTGTCTCTTCAGCCGACTTTGCATCTGCCAGTTATTTAGCTGTAGCCTAGTGATTATCCAGAGTGACTTAGTGTTGGGTGGTACAATCAGTTTGCAGGTAAAGTGCAGTTCTTTTTCTTTGATCTGGATCAGAGGGGAAAATTTCAACTTTTAGATTTGATTCATGTCACTCATAATCTGTCAGAGATTTTTAGCGTGGCATTGCACAATCAAAAACATATTTCACATCTCTGGCATCTGACCCGCTCTGGTGTTCACTGCCAGATGAGAGGCTGTGAGGGATTTTAGCTTTGTAGTGAAATCAGAGCTTTAGTCCTGATTTTACTTTGTGTTGCCCGGCATTACCGCACATGTGTGAGCAACCGCTGTTTGTTGATGAACCCATAATCCCTCACTTTAGGGTTGCTTCTTTTTGGTTGGATTGGATTGTGTTTTAATACATAAACAATCTGAAAACACTCCTCTAACATGATGCAGTTTGGTGATTATTTGGTGATGTTCAAACAGAGTTAGTTTAACATGCTAAAAATAAAAAATAAAACATAAAATATAAATGAGAACATGGACATTTCAGCACAAGCAAGAAAAAACAATACAAACAAGATACTCAGCAAACATTTCTTTCAAAAGATTGTACGTTATTTAAATAAGGATTCCCATGTTCATAAAGAAGAAGGAGTTTAAAAAAAATAATTCTGGGTTCAGTCTTAATTTCTAGCATTTTACACGGGCTCGGGCCGGACTCAGGCTTGCGCTCCGTGTTTCCTGGTAAAGGAGCGGTCATTTAAAATGGAGAGGCTGGCCTCTGGCGATTACGTATTGATTGCACCGGCAAAGAACGTTAGTCATGAATAAATGATGTTAAAAAATGTATGAATTACTCTTTCTTGACAAAAGGCAAAAGAGCTGTGTGCCTGTGCACATGTGACTAACGTTGGGCTGTGAACGGGTTCGGGCTTTTAAAATACTGTCGATGAAAATGTACCTGTGGGCTCGGGACTAGCCCGGCATAACGTTTAAGGCCCGATCACAGCTCTAGTCCGGCCCCCTTTCTCTACTTTTCTACTTGTATACAAACAATTTAATTCTTCACTTATTTATACATGTATGCATACAAATACATGCATGTACTTAGGAATATATATATATATATATTTAGGTGGGTGCTACACATTGGTGGTGTTAGAGAGTAGTCCCCTCCCCCATTATATATACAGAGCAGTACAGTATATTATATACTGTATACATATATACACATAGATAGATATAAACATACTTATACTGTATATATACAGTATATATACATTTAGGTGGGTGCTACATATTGGTGGTGTAGTCTAACAGAGAGTAGCCCCCCCAACCCAGGGGCTTTGAGTGTCTATGATAAAGCACTAATAAATTATACTTACACACACATATACACATCCATACACATACACATACATGTTTTTCTTTTCCAGCTATCACCTGTGTATACCTGTGTACCTGTGTAATAATAATAATAATGTACAACCCCAAGAACAACACAGTCACCTTGAGTCCTTCTCGTCCCCATTCAATATATTCATTTTTAAACTGTTGTACACAATTGCATCTCTTCACTGCAGCTGTTCCATAAATGAACTCCTTTGGTTGTGTTTAAATCAAATGCTACAATGCCACCTCTATTATCCCTAATGTCAAAATGCATAAACAGCAAGCAACCCTCTTTTCATAGTTCTAAGAACAAAAATCTAAGTATCCCTCTTTTTATTGTGTCCATGCCGCCAGAACTAAAACAATAGCAGTTCTTTGAAACAACACATTTCTTAGCTCCTATTTCCCACTCTCCCAGCACGAGGGGGATTTGAGTCACATACGTTAATTGTTCGAACACATGAGCCAACACAGCATTAGCATTTGGCATTTAAGAAACAAACAAATAGCCAAAACACAAACAACAGCACAAAACGCAAAAAAATAAAAAAGACGACAGGATGCAATTTCATTGGGCAAAAATGACACATTTTCTAAACGTTGCTTTTTTTTAATCATAATATCCCACTCTATCACAGCTGCAGAGACCAGAGTGTTTGGCATATTCCTAAAAGGAGAAAAGTAAGAATTTCCTTTCCTGCACATCTCTCTTCCTTACATATGATTTTCACCCCTGGGGGGGCAGGGATCCATTCGCATTAGGGCGTCATCTCATTCCCACTGCCTTGTCCCAATGTGAGAAAGAGAATGAAGGAGTGCAGCTCCAGTACAGGATATGAATTCTGAACAGAATTCCATCACTTTGACTTCTCCGTCGTTTAGAAACTCACATTAAGACGTTGTGGAAGTGGCGCATTTATTACACTGCTTACATCTGCTGTAATAGCATGTTGGCGCTGACACCATTTGTTTGATGAATCAATTTATTCCTATTTTCCTTCTTCTTTTTTTCCTTTCTGCATCGGGGCAGGACGCGCCTGACCAATAAATGCTATTGAAGGGCGGGTCTTCCCTTTTTTCAACACTTTTGACGCTTTTTTGGGAATTTATGGTCAATAAACCTCATTTATAGGAAATTATACCTATTGTTTGAGTTGGAAAAGCAGAAATTAAGAATTATTTAGACTAAAATTAAAGGAATGGATGTTGATGGATAATCACAGACTATCAGAATTTTTTTCTCCAAATGCTATAAAATTGAATAAGACACCCCAAAATGAATGAAAGTAGAGATTTGTACTTGCCAAAGAGCGTTGTGTGGAATCAATCATGTTATTTTGGGGAATTAAAAAGAACATTGATGTAGGAAAACGGGTCAATTTGCCCAGAGGACAACATGAGGGTTAAAAAGTGTTGATCTTGTGTGTATACTTACACATTTTTACCATATGCTGGCAGTGCACTGCAGTTATTTATTTTTTTATTTATTTTATTTTGCTTTTATCTTTATATTTGCTACCTTGTGCTTTTATTGTGTTGTTTATTTATTCTGTATTATCTTTTTGTGCAGCACTTTGGAAACCTTGTGTTTGTTAAAACCGTGCTGTACATAAATAGAGTGGATTGGATTGCTTGTTACGGGTCATTTAAGATAATATATGTAACTGAAAAGTTACATATAGTCACTTTAAATGTTATGAGAAATTCAAGTTCAATAAAAGATTGAGAGCTTTCAAAGATGCAGTCTGATGCTTCAGGGCTCAGCCTCCATAGCGATACACTTCGAGTAAAGGCGTTAATGGACAGTGACGGAGAGGCTTGACTTGAATTATCTGAGATTGAAAAGCTATAGACGGTAAAATAGAGGGGCATTCGGTCTGTAGGCTCATACATACTTCAAACGGGGAAAGCTGTAGGTACACAAACTGTAGCTAACTAACAAAGCTCAATTTGAGGTTGACTTAACAGTATATAAAATGGTGTTGTGGATCAAAGGTTGCGCTCCATCTGAGCAGCTGCAGGTGGTCTGGGAAAACACATTTAAATCAATTATGGCAGAGTGAGACAGAAAGACACACAGGAGCAGGCATTATGAGGTAATCAAACCATTTCTGTCTTGTAATGGAGAACTTGAGTACATCAAAATGGATCCACGGTTTCCTCGGTGACAGATCCCAGGCAGTCTGGGTGGGCACCACCATCCCCCATCGGACTCTGGAAGGCTGGTAAAAAATGGCTGAATTTAAAGGCTCTTCATCTTGTTTTCTCCATTTAAGGGCACCCTAGAGGGCATTTTATCATTATGGGCCCTATTTTAACGATCTAAGCGCACAGCGTGGCGTGGCGCAGGAGCATTTAGGGCATGTCCAAATCTACTTTTGCTATCTGGGCACGTGGTTGGTGTCTTCATTAATCATTAGGTGTGTTTTGGGCATAACATCATCATAAGGTCATCTCCCATTCCCTTTAACAGCCAGGCGTGTTTGTAACTTGGCACATTGCTATTATGAAGGATGATTTGCATCGTAATATTTTTATGTGTAATCATTTGCATGTGTGTGTGCTGCTATGCTTCCCTGTGTGTGTTACAAATATTGTGTTCATGTGCTGTACACGAGCCTAGGAGCATTTTACTAATGTGCTGTTAAAGTAACAATGAAATACTGCGTTATTGACCAGGTTTTTGTTGGTCAATGGCGCGGTCACATCCTCAAGATAACAATACGCCCAGAATGCACCTGAACACACTTCCTCCCTAAGACCAGCACGCCCATGGGCAAAGATGGGAGCAGGTGCATTTGCTATTTAAACAACGTGGGCGCTTGATGGGAAGTTGAGAACTGTGTCGATCTTAAACTAGAAAAGACACTTGCTTCAGGCTTTACGCTTTGCTGGGTGCAAGATAGGGACCTATATGTTGTGTCCTGCTACGTCCAGCTACGTCCAGCTATGCCCTGCTGTGCCACGCTACGTACTGTAATGCCCTGCTATGACATGAAATACTACTAGGACCATTTTTAGTCACTGTTCCATTATCTTTATTGTGACTGTTATTGCCACTGTGGGGCCTTCCAAGATTAAAGGGGAGTTTTCCCTCGCCACTGTCACAATGCTTGCTCTTGGGGGAATTACTAGAATTGTTGGGGCTTTGTGAATTATAGAGTGTGGTCTAGACCTACTCTATCTGTAAAGTGTCTCGAGATAATTATGATTTGATACTATAAATAAAAAATTGAATTGAATATATTAACTCATTTGTAGTCGCTTGTATACTTTTAAAAAATACATTTATATAAATGCTTTTCCCCTTACGTTCCTCTCTCTGTGTGTTGCCGTTCTCCAAATCCCTTCACTACAGGATGGTCTTGAAGATCATTAGGATTGTGCAACAGGGCAGGCCGGGGTTTGAATGGAAAGATTTACAAAGAATTTTTTTACATTTCCTCTCTAACTGGGACGTTTTGGGACCCATTGGTGTACACACAGAGATACACTGGTAAGAGACAATGACGTTTAACCATGTATCCACTAATGTAAATAGCTCACGTTACTGTATTCTGTCAACAGTTAACTTAATTTAATAATGTATGTGGTGTTTTCTTTTGTTAAAATTAACTTCCTTATGAGACTGTTTTGCAGAGCCATCGTCGCTGCGTCCAGGGGTTAGCGACGCCAAAGACGACTGGGATTGGTTTAAAAAAACACAAACAACCCAGAGTGGTGTATCTGTGGACTTGCCAGACCTTCCTCCACGGCTCTGTAGAGGAGGGTCTGGCGAGTCCACACAGCATTCCTGGATGGGAGAAAAACGTGCTTTGGTTTGTGGACGGAGCCTCGGTGCCTTTGCAAAATAGCTTGGCCACTGCCAGGTGCTCTAGAGTAAGGCACCGTACCACACCCCCCCGCCCCAGCCTCACAGGGTGCTGGTCCCCACTGCACTGGCAGCCCACTCACTCGGACATCTCTCCATTAGTGCATGAATAGGTCCTGAGCATGTGTGTGTGGATTTCAGGCCTGTGTGTAGTGATTTCTAACAAGAGTGTAAATTGTAATTTTCCCACTTAGGATCAATAAACAGTATGAATTATTAAAGTATTATCATTATTAAACTGTCCATGACAGACAGTTTTCTAAAACCCATAAATGTCTTTGAGTTAACAGACTGACTTGTGCATGTTATAAAGTAACAGGCAAGGTTTCACGTTGGCTCATCTGCAGCCGAAAAGCAAAAAACAGGTCCATGTGTTCAGCATTTAAATGAAAAGGGAGAGAATCTTGAAACAAAGATGGATTACAAGATCAAAAGAAAGAAGAAGCAAAGCTGCTTCTCCAAGACTGAAAGAGGAGCTGAAGAGAAGTGGAGAAAATAATGTGAATGTGTGTGTGCCAGCGCCTTACAGCAACAACAGACAATCTGCAGACACAACAAAGTGAAATGAGTCTGCGTGTGCAGGAACATTACTCAGCAGAACAGTCATTGGCACAGCTGAATGGATCAAAGGTCTTCATTCATGAGTTGCCTGGTCAGGTTTTTGGCAGATACTACCTGTCCCTGAAAAGCTGAGGGCTTGCCACCTTCCTGACCTCATCTGGGCACTTACCACTTTAATCTTCTCCTTTTTGGAAAATCACCAAGACCTGAACATCAACAGCAGTATGAGCATAGAACAAGGGAAGTGTTGAAAAGGTTTCATCAGATCAGGGTTACAATTACTTTTTTAAAATATACTAAGTAGGACAATGCACATTAATCAACATTTCTGTAAATGCTCCAGGATTACCCAGTCAGCTAATTTTCAACTGTAGTCTGAATGGTGATTATTGATTGTGTGTAAAATGGACGCCGTGGTAGGTACAAGACACGGACCCTTTACTTAAGTAAACATACTAGTACCACACTGAATAAATACTCTGTTACATGTAAAGTTCCTGCACTGAAAATGCTACTTAAGTATGTAAATATAATCACAAACATGTATTTAAAGTATTAATAGTAAAAGTACTCTCATTTTAGCAACTGAAAACGCATTGACAGTGTCACAAAAAGGTTTGAAAGCCTCAAAAATGTGTAGGGCAAAAAAAAAAACAAAAAACCTAACTGTAGGCCGTTCTACTGTTGGGCAGTTTAATTTATAAAGAAACATATTTTATAAACTACATGTGTTTTGTGTGTAGGAATCTTAATGTGTAAAGTAACTAGTAACTAAAGCTGTCAGATAAATGTAGTGGAGTAAAAAAGTACAAGATTTCTCCATGAAATATAGCGAAGTAGAAGTAGAAAGTGGCATGAAAAGAACAGACTCAAGTAAGTACAAGTACCTCAACATTTGTAGCCAAGTACATTACATGTGTACATGTACTTAGTTACATTCCACCACTGGTTGTCTTATTGATACAGACAAACAAGAATAAAATGAACCAGTGGACAGATACAAAAAAACCAAAACATTACAAAATAAATAAATAAAACAACACACCAAAAAATCGGATTTGGATTTGTAGCACCTGACAGGAAAACTCAACAACGGATGAGATGGTTTGCTTAAGAGTGAACAGGTTGGTGACTGGATCCCATGTACCAGGGACACCATACAGAGACAGGCTTACTGACTGGATGGTTGAAACTGTATGATTTATAAGAGAGAGGACTAAGTCAGTTGCCTAGAAACTTACCTAGATACATGTCTGGGCCACTTTCTTGAAGTTGTCAGGTTTCTAAGCTCAGTCCAACCCTGTAGAAATAGACCAAATGAAATCCATTTAGTCTGATGGTGGGCGTTGCCATAGCAGAAAAAGCTCCAGGGCGAACCGTTCTGTGTCTCATCTTCAACATCTTCAAGTACTGAGGCTTAACTATATTTTCTAAAAAACAAACAAACTGTGTGTAGGGTGAAATGCCTGATGAAAAAGACTTAAGTTTCGTTACTTCGAACAGGGTGCCCTGTGGCAGAATTTCATTTTGTATTTGCTTTACATGTAAGGCATGATGGGAAATGCATTTGTGTTGCCAAAGCATATAAAGAAACATGCACGCTGATACAGGTAAATGGAATTCCACATTTCAGTTAACCCTCATGTTTTCCTCGGGTCAAATTTACCCGTTCTCCTATCTCAATTTTCTTTTTAACTATTCAATTGTAATTACCCAAAATAACATGATTGATTCCACACAACGCTCTTTGGCAAGTACAAATCTCTACTTTCATTAATTTTGGGGTGTCTTATTCAATTTTATATCATTTGAAAAAATTGGTTTTGAAATAGTATTGAGTAAAAGTTGACATATTCCAGTCATATTTCAGTCTCCTCAATAACCAGTTTATCTGCAGTTCGAACTGGAAGCTGACAACAACAAGGCAGCAGTCTCCAGCACTGTGCTAAGTGGTAGAATTTCACTTAGTATTTGCTTTACATGGAAGGCATGATGTCAACTGCATTTATGCTGCCAAAGCACATGAAGAAGGATGAACTCAGAAACAGGTAAAAGGAAAAAAGATCCCATTCATCCCATTGACACTAAACAATAGAGCCAGATTTATTTGTTTCTGAAAAAATCCCCCTCAAACTATTGTATCTCCGCTTCAAGCTATTTTATGTGATCTTCTTTTGATAACTGATGCAATAGTTTGACTTCCATCCTAACCTCAAGCCTACCCTGAAACCGTTTGGAGCCCCTGGGTGCTCACCTCCCACTTTGAAAACCTCTGATTTACAACATTCTGCCGCAGTGTGTGATGACCGCTGTCCCAGGTGCTGATCCTGGGACGCTCAGGGACACAGGAGCTGTCCTAGGTGCTGATCCTGGGACGCTCAGGGAGACAGGAGCTGTCCTAGGTGCTGATCCTGGGACGCTCGGGGAGGCAGGAGCTGTCCGCGGTGCTCAGGACCCTCGGGGAGACAGGAGCTCGGGACCCTCGGGGAGGCAGGAGCTGTCCGCGGTGCTCGGGACCCTCGGGGAGGCAGGAGCTGTCCGCGGTGCTCGGGACCCTCGGGGAGGCAGGAGCTGTCCGCGGTGCTCAGGACGCTCAGGGAGACAGGAGCTCGGGACCCTCGGGGAGGCAGGAGCTGTCCGCGGTGCTCAGGACGCTCAGGGGAGACAGGAGCTGTCCGCGGTGCTCAGGACGCTCAGGGAGACAGGAGCTCCGGGACCCTCGGGGAGGCAGGGTATATACAGTATATATATATGCAAAATAATCTCGAGAAGCACCCTGCAAAAGTATCTCTGTGTGTACTTTGTCCACAGCACGTCGTCCCAGATAGAGAGTAAATGCCATAAACATATTCTTTGTAAATCTTTATAATTAAAGGGAACTTCACTACTTCAGTTGAGCCAGACTAGACAACAAGAGGCCAGCGGTTTGCAGCATTGTGCGACACATAAGGGCGTTGTAGAACGCTTTTTAGGTTATAAAAGCAAAAAGGACAGGGGCAAGGCAGGAGACAACTTGAAGTCAACTTTTCCCCTCATGAGACAGATCTTAAGCCACTCCTGACTTCACTACAGACTTCTGACTTCCATTTCAGCTGCCAGCGAGGATCCAGCGCCTTCATCTCAAACTCATCCAATTGTGAGTAGGTAGTCCGTGTGTCAGATAAAGACTTGTCAAAGGATATACACTCTCCAGAGCACCATGCCATTACAGCTCAAACCACATCACACCTACCGCGGAGCTGCGCTCCATAGGAGGTTTGCCTATGAAGTGTAAATTACTGCAGCCCGGGTGCATGACGGACAGATGTGAAGTACAAGTGAAAATAGAGGTGGCGGACTTTCTGGAAAAGATAGATTGGGAAGATACATGAGTAACATGTCTGCGAAACAGTCTGCAGAAATGTGTTTATTCTCAGAGGATAGGGACTTGCTGGAAGCCTGATGTTGGTTTTAGAGATTTAACAGACATCATTATTACAAGCCATGCATCCTTGGGCTAAAAAAAAACATGTTTGCACTCATCCGATGCCAGAGATCCTTATTAAAGATAATATCCCTCAGCTGATGTCAAGATGTGTTGCATTAATTGATCACATTTAGTTCTTTAATTTCTCACTAAGACCAAGAAAGTGGATCACATCTCTTTAGTCCTGAGGTCTTAACACTGGCTTCCTGTCTCTCAAAGAACTGATGTCAAAATACGACTGTTGGTTTATAAAGCACTGAATGGTTTATTTCTGATCTTCTGATACATTATGAATCACCCAGACCTCTTAGGTTGTCTGGGACACGTCTGCTTTCTGTCCCCAGAGTCAGAACTAAACACGGAGAAGCATCCTTCACTTTTAATGCTCTACATTACAAACTCCCAGAAAACGCAAGACACGACTTACAGCCGTCCAAACTTACACAGACGTTATTTTAGTTGCTTGAATCTAACCTTATAATTATTTTTTTAACCAAGGTATAAAAAACCAATGTGAAAGTATTGGTACCATATGGCAGGGGTCTTCAAAGTTCTTTAGGCCAAGGACCCCTCAGCTCCAAGAGAGACGGAGCAGGGATTTGTTCACACGGTCCAACAAGTCCGCCACCGCTGGAAAACTTTGAAAAAATCATATTTTGCACGGCTACATGTAAACAGGAAATTTAGAGGAATATTTACTTTCATTAGAATATTGTCTTTTTTCGAAATGAGGCCAAAAAACGTTTGTAAATGAAGTCAGTGTTAAAAACAAGTCACAAATATGCTAATTCATCTTAGCTAACAATATGTTGGACTTTTAAGACGTATTAATGTTTTTTAATATTACTTTTCAGATATATTAAAAAAAGATTAAACAGTACTGTGGGCCCCCGCTAGTAACTCTGAGGACCCCCTAAGGGGCCCAGACCCCCTGTTGAAGACATATAGAACAAAGTGGTGTGGGGACAGTCTATACAGCATTCCTTGTTTTCATGATTTTATGTATTTTTAGGGTTTTTTACCCCAGAGCCCTTGTGACGGACTTGGAAAACATCTGGTTTAAGATCTTAAACTTTACTCATGTAATATTTCAACATCTGCTGATAAAGTAAACTCAAATAATAAAATGACAAGAAGAATACAATATAATAAAATATTGTCTTTCACAGCTTTTCATAGTCTTCGCCATCATTTTGTTCTATTTTTTATTGACTTTATTTCATTTTCACCTCAATGTTTTTTGAAATTTCTTTCCTGCAAGGATAATTTGATCAGAAGCTTTCATGTGGTTTTAGTCTACACAAACTGGATTTAAGATTTGTACTCCCTTTGCTTCTCTGTATTTGTGACCTTGTGTCATCGAGACAACACCAGCGAGGAAAACACCAATTAACACATCAATAATCATACATTAGGAGAGTGAGTGGGCTCTTGCCAGGACTCTGTTCCCAGAAAGTCTAATTCAATAATAATAATAATAATAATACTAATATAATTAGATCCAGGAACAGCGGTGGACAGTACGCAAAAGTAGGCATTCATTTCATACACTGACAGCTGTACAGTCTTGTATAAAGTACACTTGAAAGCTATACTTTAGCAAAAGTACAAGTATCTTACCAGAAAATGGATATGTAGAAGTCACTTTTTAGTATATTACTTGAGTAAAATATTTTCTGATATTATGTGTACAGTACTTATTGTCCTTCTGGGTCAAAATAGAACTTTTTGCTGCTTTTTAAAAAAAACTTATTTCAACAATTTTTTAAATCCATGGTCAATAAACCTAATTTATATGACATTATATCTATTTTTTTGAGTTAGCAAAAAGCTGAAATTATGAATTATTTTGACTAATACTTAAAATAAGAGGATGAGATTATTAACGTTTAGTCAAAATGCTGTTTGGAAACCATTAAAAAAATGTTTTCAAATGCTATGAAAATGAATGAAACACCCAAAATGCAAAGGAAGAAATCGATCATTTAGAGATCTTTGTATTGTATCCATGCATGCAGCCATGTTATTTTGGGGCAATTTGATTGAAGGAAACCCATATTTCAGATATGAAAACATTAGTCTTCATCACCAACCATGTCTGTGTGTGTGTGTGTGTGTGTGTGTGTGTGTGTGTGTGTGTGTGTGTGTGTGTGTGTGTGTGTGTGTGTGTTTGGCAGAGTGCAGCGACTTCACAGTGTGCTGCTGCAGTAAACTCTGCTGCATGTCACACCGCCTGCAGCACACACTCACAGGTGTAATTTTGGGTTCAACATAGGCACGGGGGGGGAGATTCGGGTTGTGAATCTTCGTTGGTCCAGAGACGGTTCAGAAGCGAGACGCCCCAACTCAGATTAGTTTCCTCTATCTCGGTCATTTCTTTAGGAGACTAGCAGCAGGTCCTGATGGGTTGATTCCAACGGGAGAAGTGAACGTAAACACAGATTGGGAGCGATCCTTTCCTTTTGCCATGGCCTTCACAATCTCCTGACCTCAACATAAATGAAAATCTATTTACAGACCTTAAAAGAGCAGCGCGTGACAGTCAGCCCAGAAATCTCAAAGAACTGGAAGACTTTTGGAAGGAAGAATGGGCGAAGAAACCTCAAACAAGAATTGAAAGCCTCTTGGCTGGCTACAAGAAGCGTTTCCAAGCTGTGATACTTGCCAAAGGGGGGGGGTACAAGGTATTAACTCTGCAGGGTGCCCAAACTTTTGCAACTTTTGTTTTCTGTTATTTTGAAAGTTTAAATGATGGAAATAAAATCTAACTTTTTGTGAGACATAATATGAATGTCTAATCTGTCATTTAATGCCTTTTGGAGATTTTTCCATCTTTATGCACATTAATACAAATGTTTGCCTGGAGTGCCCAAACTTTCAAACCCTAATGTAAGGAGAAAATTAACTTAGTTTGAGACCTTTTTCTGTCTCAGGACCAAACTCTCGCAAGATCTGGCAACACAGGGATGCTAACATCGCTAACAGAGATAGCTAACATATGCTAACATTCGTGAAGGCCCAAATCTCCATGATAATATATGTCTTTTAGCTCTGTAAATATCAAATGTTAGCAAAACAACACATTAATGAATCATTTATATATAAATCTTTTATAAATTTTCATCTATCCACAACGTTTGATCCTGATCAGGATGTAACACTTACTTATGGGATACTAAATTAATTTCAACATTCTGTGGACTGATGAGAGCAAAATTGTTCTATTTGGGTCCAGGGGCCACAGACTGTTTGTTTGAGGCCCCCCCATGCACTGAATTCAAGCCACAGTACACTGTGAAGACAGTGAAGCATGGTGGTGCAAAAATCCTTTTATGGGGATGTTTCTCATACTGTGGCGTTGGGCCTATTTATCGCATACCAGGGATCATGGATCAGTTTCAATACATCAAAATACTTGAAGAGGTCATGTTGCCTTATGCCAAAGAGGAAATGTCTCATTTTACTGTTTTATATTGACAGAGAGAGACTTCCTCTAAAGGCTCTACCATGTGACTGTGTTTCACCAATCAATCGTCGTTGTGCAGTCACGTCACGTGACCATACTCGATCTCAACGGTAGGACAGGTTAGCTTTACAGTCGTAGCAAAACAAAATCGGCAGAATCAACCATTGGCAAGGTACACAAGGAGGAACCCCCCCACACACACACACACACACACACACTTTTTGTAAAAGTACAAACAGCAGCTACATAATGTCTGATTAAATGCTTGTGTTAAGAAATAAATCAGACGTTACTCAACAGTTACTCAGTACTTGAGTAGTTTTTTCACGAAGCATTTTTTTACTCAAGTAATTATTTGGATGACTACTTTTACTTTTACTTGAGTCATATTATTCTGAAGTAACAGTACTTTTACTTGAGAACAAGTTTTGGTCAGCTCTCCACACAGTAACAAACAACAATAAAATGAAAACCTTTCAGGAAATTGTTCTAATGTCTGTCTGCCTCTCATTCAGTATGTGAAACAATAGGAAATAGATGAAATGGCAGCTAGTGTTGTTAGCCGTCTGTGACTAGATCCCCGTCTGCAGCTAGCAGGAGGCTTGTTTTGAGAAGACCCAGCACATTTCAGAAGTTACCGTATGGAAAATACAGTCACTTTTTTATATTTTGTACAATACTTTCATGGATCATTTTTCATTTTCATCACCCTGCTGCCGCCAGGATAAAGACTCAGGAGGAATATGATTACACAGATCGGCTTTATATTTGGTTTCACTTTCATATGGCTCTTGGGCTGTTCAGTGGCCCAAAACCACAACTGGCAGGCCGTTTCCTATCCTTTAAAACCCTACAGCAGCTGAACCAACAGTGTTTTAATCTGTGTAGTGTTGGAATGAAACCCTGCATGCTATTCTCCCTCAGCAGTCACTCACATCTGACCTATACTATGCCAAGAAAACACAGCCGGGACCTCGGCAGCACTGCCAGATCTCTCTGCATCAAACAGGCACTCAGGTCTGTTGACTTCTGTTACATAATACCTAAAAGGACACTGGCATTCTGTGCAATTTCATAACAGTCCAATACTTAATATTTAACCATTTAGTGGCATTACAGTGCAATATTTAATACTCAATCACTTAATCTCATTACAGTGCAATATTTAATACTCAATCACGTAATCTCATTACAGTGCAATATTTAATACTCAATCACGTAATCTCATTACAGTGCAATATTTAATACTCAATCACTTAATCTCATTACTGTGCAATATTTAATACTCAGGACTTTTGTACACAAACCCTTAATCTCTCTTCTGTCTCTCATCTTAATCTGTTTTTATTTTTTAACTGATTTTGTGTAAAGCACTTTGAATTGCCCTGTTGCTGAAATGTGCTCTACAGTTAAAGCTGCCTTGCCTGGCCTTGCCTTATATATGTATATAGTTGCTCTCAGGACTGTGCACCACATTCCCCCTCTCTTTTTTTCTTTTCTGTACTACTTACATTTTATATTTTTATATTTTTATATTTTTTCAATTTGTGTTGACACTGTAAAGGGGTTGCTTGAATCTCGTTGCACAGGTACTGCACTTGTGTATAATGACAATAAAGGCTTTCTATTCTATTGTAAGCACCGTAGATGCACTCATTCACTACACACATAAACACACACACACACACACACACACACACACACACACACACACTGAACTGGCACATGTGAGAGTGAAATTGCACCTGGATTCACTTTTTACGGCAGATTGGTCAATTCCATTCACTTCAGAATTTGTTTTCAATCAAGCTTGTTCTTGGTAATCATTCAAATTGAAACAAGATCAGGTTCAGGTTCAGGTTCAGGTTCCTTTATTGGCACCCGTGGGTAAACTAGGTTTTGAGTCTAAGAGGCAGGACATCCTTACCCCTGACATCAGGCGATGTCACCTTACATTTTTAGTTGAACAAACATTTGCCCCAAAGCAGTAGAGCGGCTGTGAAGCAGATATAAAAATCTGGAGGCAGAATGAAATAACCTCATCAGACAGGATTTGTTGAAGCTCGGCCAACTAGGACAGCTGGCAAACCAGAGCGACATGAGGGGCCCGAAGTGTAATTAGTTATAATTAGTTATATTTCTCCCATCCAGCATTGAGATCATATATTGCAATCAACTCTCTTGCTCTTTTCAGTCCCTTTTTTCTTTTACTGGGTGAAGAATAAGATTCCAGTTCCTGAAATTTGGATTTTGAATATGTGTGGTCCTCCATGTTTCCTTCTTCTAATTTGCCGGGGCCAGGAAGCGATGATACCCGTTAGCAGCATTAGCAGATTAGCAGCAGTTGTGAGTTGATCATGTGACAGCAAAATGTGAAAGGCGAAGCAGTACGTCTTGTATGTCCCTCACTAACGTATTTCAAGATGGAGCATGAATATGGAGCGTCTACCCCAGTTCATGCAAATGGAAATGGAAAAATGTCAGGCCAATAGGAATACTTGGAATTGATGGTGGTGGTATTCATGAAAAAGGACATGTTTGTGAACAGACAACACTGATTTTGATGATGAACAACTAAACACATAACACACTGGAGCTTTAAGTATTTTTTTTTATAATAGGTCCAATAAAAACTTTATTTAAATAATAAATACAAGAAGCACTCAACTTGAGTTTGTATTTGTAATGAATTTGTAATAATCAGCAACACTTTTTTTTCATATAATACAAGATTTTTGGGGACATGGAGAATCTATAATAATGGCAAAAAAACACTTTATTTATTCGGCACAAATAATGTTACAAAGTGTTTTACATGATTGAACCGGGATTAAAACAAGTCCTGACTGAAAATAGGCAAATACTGTATATATATATATATATATATATATATATATATATATATATATATATATATATATATATATATATATATATATATATATATATATATATATATATATATAATACATGCTGTATATATATTCATCTATATATGTATATATATATACCTTTTTATGATGGAATCTAATCTTCAAAGTTTGTGTACCTTCTGACTTTGCACTTGTGACTTACAAATAAATGTTTGTATATGTGCAACGTAGTCTCTCCTGATTGAAATGTCTTCAAAAAAATAAAATGAAGCTGCAGAGCGATTAAATGAGGCAATTCTACAGAGCAGTTTGAAATGTTTTATATTGCTTTGGAATTTGGGGATGTAAACTGAGCTGCAGGGTAGTTTGAGGTGATGATGACAAGAGTGATAGTGGATAATGAGTGTGGGCCACAGGGCTGGACTAAGGAGACAGGAAACAGCCCCCGTGCTCAGAGAGTCTAAGCATCTTTGTAAAGCTGGAAAAATAACTCTTTGCAGTCTGCAGTTTGAATGATTGTTTGACTATTAAAAAACAGACCAAATTGTCTCATAGGATTGAGACTCGGTTGTGAAAGACAAAAACGCAACAAAGGTGTTTTCATATAAAAACATAGACCAGAAACACAGTTAAACTTTATTGAAACTTTAGTTCCTAACATTTTTTTGACAATAATTCAAGCCGTTGCCAAATGAGTTGCCACTAAGCTAATGAAGACTATCGGCTCCACACAACTCTCTCTGGATTTCTCAGTATGACTATGTTCAGAAGATTGTGGCGTCCGGTGACTTTCCCCCACAGAAACATAAGTGAAGATACTGACTTCTTGTGAAGAGAGATGTTTAATCGCCCCCTTGGTTACTGCGCAACTATGTGGATTTGGAAGGCTTTGTATCATGTTGTATCAACAGTTTTGTTGTCATTACTTAGAATTCCTCATGGGAGAGACAGAAACTAGACACTGTAGCTTTAAGAAATGAGAGGTCAAAAAATTGCAAATGTGACACGGGTAACTTTGCACCCCAGTGGCCTCCGAACAGCTAAAAGAAATACATCTCTGTACCCAAATCCCTTTAATGTTATATCAGTAATCTACACATTTTCTCACTAATTCAAATTGACATTTACATTTAATTTGAGGAAATGAGGTGAGTTTCTTGTGCAGATTGGATTTTCTTCTCCAGTGAAGCCCCACTTGATGAATTAGGCAGATTTTGGCAGTATTAACATTTTTGCCTTTTTGGGACTATACAGAGAAAGCACCCAGCTGAGAGAAACTGGCAGAATCCCAGAGAGGTTGATGAGAGGAAGTATCCCTGGGAAAATAAAGTTGATGAAGTAAAGTGGTAAAAATGTAAAAAAAATATACGCATATATATATATATATATTGAGTTAGGCATAGAGGAATGTCAATTATCCATCTGTTCTCTCTTTCCCTCCTTCTCAGACTTACTCCTGTTCATTATACACTTCTTTCCCCCATGCCATTTCACTTCCACACTTTATTTCACTCCCTCATTATTCTGCTGGAGCCATATCATAGCCTCTTGTCCCTTGTCCCCCTCTCCTCTCCCCTCCGACCATACCTTTCCTGTTACCGGGATTATTTTTGGATATGTCAGGAGGCTCAATGGGACGTCGGAGGTTTAGGCTCAGCGTCCAGCTGAGAATGAAAAAGACAAAGAAGAGGACGAGGACACAGAGGAGGACGGGGATGAGGATGACTAGATAATGAGATTGATGCCATGAGAAGAGGATGCAGTTGGCCTAATGGGATGATTAGTGATCTAAAAGAAAAAAGCAGGATGTCCTAACGATGAGAAATGGTGTTAATTCAATTTCAAATGAAGGGAAGGAGACAAAAAAACACGTCTGCTGTTCCTTTATAGTGTTTCCTCTCTTTATTTGGTCTTTTTTTCTCTCACACATTGACACTAAATCTCTTAGTGTACTTTTTTGTTTTTATATGTTTAAAGTATGTTTTTCTTATCCCTGTTTTATATTTATGTAAATAGAATATCTTTGGGTTTTGGATGGTTAGTGACATAACAGGCACACTGGAGACAGCACCTCAGACTCTTGGAAATGTACTTTCACTTCTTAATACAGATAGACCTATCAAAGTTTCAGACCATCATCCTCACATACAAAATATGACAGGGAAGGCAAACACATTTCAGCAACAAAAGATAAAAATGTCTTTACTTGAAATAGCTGTAAGTGAAAATCAGGCTGGCAAACTGCGAGGTCCGGCCAATCCATCAAGGGCGCAGCAGGTAGGGAGGCAAACTGAGATAGAGGTCAAACCCAGGAGGGAATGAAGCCCATAGAGCAGAAAACCAACAATCTGTCAAAGTCTCTGAGGAACTGGGGACAAAAGTATCCTCACTTTTAAACAGAAAAGGCCATATTCATTAAAGTTGCCTCGAGCGTACTGTACATGAGGACTGTCGAGGGGGTCTGGTGATATCCCAGTCACTCGTTGGTTGGCTAATAAGTCATAGACATCCATGTTTAACAGCAAGGAGCAAAAGGCAAAATGTGTTGTGTGTGTGTGTGTGTGTGTGTGTGTGTGTGTGTGTGTGTGTGTGTGTGTGTGTGTGTGGCACAAGGCAGAGCTCTCGGTTCACAGCAGGATATGTGTCTCTCTGGACTGTGATCCTGCTAAGAGATTATGGAGCCCACACAAAGCAGGCCGCCCACTGTGATACACACACACACACATACACTCACACACACACACACACACACACACACACACACACACACACACACACACACACACTGTTTGTGTTATTGTTTCATGTGTGAGTGAACAGTACAGCAGTAGGTTTGTGAGGAATGACTATCATCACATGGGAAAATAGTTTTTTTTGTGTGTGTGTGTGTGTGTGTGTGTGTGTGTGTGTGTTCCTCATACTTGCCACAGGCGATCTACATCATCATGTTCGTATTAAAATGGCAGGTGAATCCAGGAGCCCGTTATGTGTGTTGAGTGGCGAACAGAGATCAACTGACTGATAAAGGATTCAGGACACATTGACTCTCCCTCCTTCATCTGAAAACCCCTCCACCGAGACATGCTGAATCGGTGACATCTTTTATTTTGATCACTCATCAAAACATATCTTTTTTTTTAAAGCCTATTATTAATGCTAGCATACTGTTTTATGTGCTGTACTTTTTGATTTAGTTTAATCCGTCCATGTTTTTATCTGTTGGACATTTCATTCCATTGTGAATAATTTGTATTATTTGATTCTACTGTATATCCCCCAATGGAGTCCAGACACTGGTGGTGACTAAAAATAAAATAAAATAAAAATCGATACTAAAATAAAGAAGCCGTCAGCCGGAAGAAGACCGTGGACACCGTGGCTAACGATGCCTGGAGGTGGAAGGGGAGGAGGCGGGTCGCACCCTTGTCTGAAAAGACAGAAGACTGACAGAAGCAGGGGAGAGAACAGATTTAAAAACAAGTCTGTCATGCTGTGATAGGCTTGCACATACGTTCCCAACTCTGCTTGGTTTACACCAACGCGTTTCCCCCCCAAAACAGCTGATCAATATAAGAGAAGTGTGTTAACGTTATTGAAGTCTCCCTGACAGAACTTACACTGAGCTACATTTAGACAAAAGCCTGAATAGGTATCATGAACCTTTTGGGTTTTTGAGCCACAATTGGAGGTACATCTCAGACATAGTGTCATCTTATAATCAGTTTGAGGATGTGGGATACACAGCGAGCTACACATACCTTCCATATCTGCATTTTTTCAGGTTGCGTGTAGTTGGAAGCCATACAGGTGTAAGTCCATCAGCGTGGCAGAAGCTACCACAAAATAGCTACAGTTGCACTGAGTTAGGTGGAAATGCATGGATTAAATTGTCAGCCTGTGTTGCATGTAACACATTTGGCCTGAATCCACGGGATATGGAATACATTTCTGCTCTCACAGCCTCCCATGAAGACTTTTTTTATTGGAAGGAGTAATGGCCTGTGTCTGTAAGCAGCTACAGCTCCATTCATGCAGGGCAGAGTGAACATAAATTCAGATTTATTCATTTTGCTAAGGGACCTGCACACACACTCCCACCGCTGGCAGCAACACCCTCAACGGTCTAGTAGCCTAGATGGTTGTCTGTATTGACAACGATTCACTAAGGCGATTGCTCCCGTGACGCATGAAGATCCGCCAGATGTCCCCATATTTTCGGCCGGATGTCCTCACCTTCCACTTTCTTTGTGTTGGTGTTCTAACCCCTGGTGGATTTCTGAGGACTCTGGTTAACTGGTCCTCAGACCTCTGCAGGGTAAATCCAGACAGCTAGCTAGACTATAGCTAAGTTTCCATCCACTTGTCCATCGAATTGTCTGAAGTTCGGTAAAAAAAACTCCTGTGAATAAAGCTGGTGAAAGTGTGTTTCCATCCAACGGCTTTAAAGCCATTAGAACCTGTGGTGATGACGTCACATGAGGCTATGTGGCCTCAAATTGGTATATGGAATTGATTTTAGACATTTTAAGGTGTTTCCATTCTTTTTTTGCATTGAATCGCACAACATTCAAGCAACAACAAAGTTTTTCTAGACAAAATGGATCCCGTCTACCAACACATGATCAATGTTGCACAAGTTGTAATAATGCTTATGTGCCAGCTGATAGCGACATATCAAGCTATAATAAGAAACGACGACGCTATCAACACATCGCTATGATGAGTCGTGATTGGCTTTTATTGTCCCTCCAGCACCGCTGTGAGACTCTTTGAGACATTTCTCGCTGTTTAAGCGTCTTCCATTTACTCCGCGGGACGTCCCATGGCTTGTCCTAACCTTTGTCGGCCATTTCCTTCGCAAGTTCCTGATAAATTAAATTCAAAATGTCTCTCTCGTCTCCTCGTCCGTCCACTTCCATCTGTCTTTGTTGACACACGCCATGTGTGCAGACAGAGAGGAAATACTGGGCGGAAATGAACTAAAACTTCTTTGTTTTGTGGCGGGTTGCAACCATAAAATGAACATATTTCCTTTGAGCCGATATTCATGAAATTCCATCAAATTTTACTGCTTCCATAAGGCATTTTTCATTCAATATCACTTAATTCAGTTAAAAACATGTGGATTAAAACATAGCTTATCTGTCCAATCTGAGGTTTCTGTTGCACGACAAAAGAAAACTCACATATGTTCCACAAAAACAAGTTACCTCCCAAGGCGAGTTTGCGGAGGCCCCGTTATAGCGTCCGGCGCGTAGCACCGCCCTAGACGATTGTGATTGGTTTAAAGAAATGCCAATAAACCAGAACACGCTTTTCTCCCATCCCAGAATGCTGTGTGGACTAGCCTGACCCTCCTCTGAGAATTTCTGCACACAGAGTTAGTTTAAATTACATCATTCTGTCTGACCTCTTTAAAGTCAAACGAATCCAGCTCACACACACTTTTGGGCTTAATACTAAAAGCAAAAATGCCTCTCTGGAGTGGTTAGTGGTTGAAGTCTCATTTCATGCCCCACAGTATAAACCCCAAACCCTCTCTATTTTGAGAGGTTTATTGGAGAAATTCAAAGCAGATTAAATCACATTGGACTCAGCGTTATAAGCATAATGAGTGTTGTCTTTTATTGTGTTCTGCAGAGGAGAGCTGGTTTCTAAAGTGTGGGTCCTAATGGCTTGGTTTGACAGCAGAGTTAATTACCAATCTGTTCCCTCTCGCTCCTCTTTCTTTTTTTAGTGCCAGTTCTTTGTAGGGTCAATGTGAAGAGTGATTTAAATTTCACGCATCATGAGAGATATTTGTTCAAGGCTTTTGGTCAAGGATTTGAGAGCAAAATATGAGTCAGTTTATTAAAAAATCATAATTGTTGAGTGAGACCCCAACCACCACACATAATATTTGCATGGAGTTAAAGGCTCTTTTTAATGGGCTTGTTTGCAGACTTTCCATAAACCATAAATTCAGACAGCATTGCAATGAGTGATGCACAGCGCCGTGTGGACGGCCCCCAACACGCTTTCTCCGGTTACTGTTTGCTAATTAAGTTATACTGTCATGAATTGCACGTTTGCCCCGGGAGCACATGTGGAAAGTCAGGAATTTCTTGGTCCCTGCACAGTATGAATTGTATAAAAACATTGAAATTGTTCAAATCTTGTCTTGCCAGGCTTTAAATTTGAAACATTTATAGGGAGTGTTTTCTTAATGCTGTAAGAGCAGTAAGAATGTATTGATGAATACGTTTTTCAGTGTTTCCTTCAAAGAAAAGACCCCATTGTTGCATCGAGATTATGCTGTGAAAATATACATTATGCTGAGTTTTCCATTTAAGGCACACAGTTATTTCACAACATTCAGGGTTAATTATCCAACCTTTGTTGGATGGACATTAATTATTAATCACAGCTGGTTTTTACACACAATGTTTAAACCTGACTCAGCAATAGCTTTAATAAGTGTAAATAATTTATAATTTATACTCTTTATTGATAAAGCAACATGTTTTTTGCAGGATACCCTCTACTAACCTGGGCCCTATTTTAATGATCTGAGCGCACGGCGTGAAGCGCCTGGCCAGGTGCGTTTAGGGCGTGTCCAAATCCACTTTTGCTATTTTGGCAGGGGGGGAAAAGGGTCCGTGCCCCGGGCGCATGGTTCAAAAGGGTTGTACTCAGTGTCTTCATTCATTCATAGGTGTGTTTTGGGCGTAACATGCAATCAACCAATCAGAGTGTCATCTCCCATTCCCTTTAACAGCCAGGTGTGTTTGTACCTTGGAACATTGCTATTATGATAGCGGATTTGCACCGTCCTATTTTAATTTGTCTTATGCATGTGTGTGTGTGCTCCTGCACATCCCTGTTTGTGTAACAAGCATAGTGTGCGCGTGCTGTCCATAAGCCTAGGCGCACTTAACTTATGCGCTGTTAAAATAACAATGAAATGCTGCGTTATTGACTTTAGAGGTTTTTGTTGGCCAATGGCACGATCACTTCCTGCTGTCTCTAGATAGCAATACGCCCAGAATGCACCTGAACACACCTCCCTGTAAGACCAGCACGCCCATGGGCGCAAATATGGGCGCAGATGCATTTACTATTTTAACGACGTGGGCGCTGGACGGGACATTGACAACTGCGTCCGTCTTAACCCTTGAGTTGTCTTCCCATTGACCATTCAACTTTTGTATTTCTGGGTATGAATTTAAAATGAAAATTATTTTGTTGTCTTTTCTCAACACTTTTGTTGCTTTCCTGATGTTTTTTGTTTTTATCCATTTTTGACGTATTGGTGTTTTTGTCCTACATTTTTTAAGTTTTTTGGACATTTTTTTCCCACTTTTTTGCGTTCTTTTGTCATTTTTTCCCCAATGCTATAAAATTGATTCAAACCAAATGTAATGAAAGTAGTGTACTGATCATTTGTTTTACTTGTTATGAGCATTGTAAGGAACCATCCTTGTTATTCTTTTATTTTTGACAATTTGTTTGAAAGAAACCTAAATTTCTGATACAGAAACCTTTTGAAAATGGGCTAAATTTGACCCGAGGACAACAGCTACAACAACTATGCGTTGGGCTGTGCCGGGTGCCAGATATGGCCTCTGGTCCTCAACCTCAAACCACATAACCTTTTGTTAACAAGGGTAAAGGTTCAACACAACGCAAACTACAGCTCAGTCAGGGGGACGACCAGAGAGGGAACTCGCCTCAGGTTTGCTCCTCTTATTGATGGCCCCACATGTTGATTGGCTAACTATAAACCTGAGGGAACCAATGACCTGCATTGACCTGGAGAGAAGACAGGAGGGAGGACACATTCATACAACTAGCACTTTGCTACTCTGCTGGGCACGTAACATTGCCTAATCATAAAGTTACTTTTATAGTAAAAGAAATTGCATATTTTGTGCTTTTCTTCTTGTTTGAATGTTAGAGACGGTTTAAAACACATACCCCAAATCACGTTCTTTGGACAACTAAGCTGTAAAACAGAATTCCTATAGCACCTTACTCATCTTAGCGAGCACTCAAAGAGCTTAACAATCCAAGCCAGCATTCTCACACACACACACACACACACACACACACACACACACACACACACACACACACACACACACACACACACACACACACACACACACACACACACACACACACACACACACACACACACACACACACACACACACACACAGTTGACAGAGACATGATGCAAGGTACCACCTGATAACCTGGAGGGGAGGGATAACCATTCACCCACCACACAGTCAGGCAATTTGTGGTTTGGTATCTTGCCCAAAGGCCGCTATAGCGACAGCTGTCCAACGACAGATGAAGAGAAACATCACAGCTGCAGCAACAAAAGTTATTGAGAAGCAGCATCATAGTATAAAATGTGTAATGTACTGCCACGGATGTATTAAATTGACTGGATACCGTATTCTAAAATGGCACACGCCAACAAAGTTTTTTAAGCTTCCGGGTTTACAGCCCACCGAATACTCCCAGTAGTGTTTCTCGTGCAGACTCCAGCCTGATGTTGGGTGATCAGTTCTGGCTCGCAGTTCATTCCAAAGGTGTTAGATGGGGTTAAGGTCAGGGTTTTGTGCAAAGCAGTCAAGTTCTTCCACACTGGTATAAAGTCGGTTTAGTGCACACTATAGTCTGTAATATTGTCATATGCTATTGCATTAAGATTTCCCTTATTTGGATGTAAGGGAATTACCAGAACACAAAAGTCCCCATGTCAAAAGTTCACAAAAGTATATTCAGAGGGGTGTCCACATACTTTTAAAACATGGCTATATGCTCACAATAGGGATGGGTTGAGAGCTTGTCTATGATTGGCTGGAAAGTTGGCAACATGGCTGCAGTCTTTTTCCTTCCTTTCCCATAATTAAATGTGTCTTCATTGATCCATTTTCACTCTCGGTGGAGTTTCAATCCCTTCTTTAAACTTAATGATTGTGTTTAAAAAGACCTTTGTGAGCAAAATGCCACAGCAGTTAAAGATTTACAGCCTCATGAAATGAGCTGACTTTGTCCGACCGAGTTCTTTATCAGGCAATCCAGCAAGCTTTTAGAGGTGAGAGTACTTAATGCTTTTTTAATACTGTACGATGAAAACAAGATGCGTTAGACTCATCGATGACTGAGAAACAGAAAGCATGTCAGCAATCAGTGTTCCAAAAATAATCAGTCAGCGCTATAAGTACTAACCACATCGGCCGAGACAGATCGCTGCACTCTGAACACCAGCTGAATCTACTACTGTCATGACATCACAGGCAGAGCTTAAAGCACCCATATTCTGCTCATTTTTAGGTTCATTAAAGTATTTTGAGGTTGTACCAGAATAGGTTTACATGGTTATATTTTCAGAAAACACCACAATTTTTGTTGTGCTTCATATTTCTACAGCTCCTCTTTTCACCAGATCCCTCTGCCCTGTTGTGCCGTGCCCTGCTATGCCATGAACTACTGTTTCTAGTCACTGTTCCACTATCTCTACGTGACTGTTATTGCCACTCTTCATTTCAACCCCAACCAGCCGTCAGACACCTCCTACCAAGAGCCTGGGTCTGTCCCAGGTTTCTTCCTAAAAGGGAGTTTTTCCTCGCCTCTGTCACACTGTTGCTTGCTCTGGAGGGAACTACTAGAACTGTTGCACTTGTACATTAAAGTGGTCTAGACCTGCTCTATCTGTAAATTATAGAGCGGTCTAGACCTGCTCTATCTGTACATTATAGAGCGGTCCAGACCTGCTCTATCTGTAAATTCTAGAGCGGTCTAGACCTGCTCTATCTGTAAATTATAGAGCGGTCTAGACCTGCTCTATCTGTAAATTATAGAGCAGTCTAGACCTGCTCTATCTGTAAATTATAGAGTGTTCTAGACCTGCTCTATCTGTACATTATAGAGCAGTCTAGACCTGCTCTATTTGTAAATTATAGAGCGGTCTAGACCTGCTCTATCTGTAAATTATAGAGCAGTCTAGACCTGCTCTATCTGTAAATTATAGAGCAGTCTAGACCTGCTTTATCTGTAAATTATAGAGCGGCCTAGACCTGCTCTATCTGTAAATTATAGAGTGGTCTAGACCTGCTCTATCTGTAAATTATAGAGTGGTCTAGACCTGTTCTATCTGTACATTATAGAGCGGTCTAGACCTGCTCTATCTGTAAATTATAGAGTGGTCTAGACCTGCTCTATCTGTAAATTATAGAGTGGTCTAGACCTGCTCTATCTGTACATTATAGAGTGGTCTAGACCTGCTCTATCTGTAAATTATAGAGTGGTCTAGACCTGCTCTATCTGTAAATTATAGAGTGGTCTAGACCTGCTCTATCTGTACATTATAGAGTGGTCTAGACCTGCTCTATCTGTAAATTATAGAGTGGTCTAGACCTGCTCTATCTGTAAATTATAGAGTGGTCTAGACCTGCTCTATCTGTAAAATGTTATGAGATAACTCTTGTTATAAATTGGTACTATGAAAACATTTAATTGAATTGTGCTTAACATGGAATTGTTTTACAAACTGCAAGAACATACAGTATGTGAGGAGAATTTTGAGCCCTGATCAGATTGGATCATTTTCTCAGGCCCTGTTCTAGCAAGAGGGCCGTCACAACTACTGAACCGCTTCCTCATTTATTTAAGCTTGTTGTACTTCATCCAAACTTTTCTCAGACATGTGAACCTCTGCTGGCAGTGCAGTTATCAAGGCTGAGGCAGAGGATGCTGTAATAGATACCGTACATCGGCCGTTGTAATGAAGGACAAAGTGAGCTCAAAATTAACGCATCTGAAGGGCCACTAGTGAGTGGACCAGACACGGGTGAATAGTTAGCCCTGACATCTTCAACCTAATCAACGAAATGATTTTAAAAAGTATTTTAATCACTGCTGGAGAAAACTTGAGGGTTAGGAGTACTTGGAGAAACTATATGGTTCATAGTTTGAAGACTTTGGGATTTTTCTTTCTGGACAAGACAAGATTTGAGAGGTGAGAGGACCTGTCAGCTTTCCCCATGACATTAAGAGTACCAATGAGGTCTCTGAAATGAAATCTGTGTACTTTTAGCAACTCTGGATAGTTTTGTTTATCCACGGAGATTACGAAGATTAAGTGGAGCTACTTTATCCAGCACTGGAGAGCAATAGTTGTAAAATGATTGGACTACACTGTCCACGTTTTCATCATCTAAAACAACATTTCTGACGAACACCATAAGAAATTAATAGCTGCAGTCTCGTTGATGAGACGGGTGCGTCTCATATGGCAAGAAGGCTGAGACTCCAATTTGAATATATTGCGGCAATGTACCTTCCCAGTGGAGGAGGATGGCTTGGATGCCTCATGGAACAAGTTAATCAATGCACTTAGGTTCTTCCTTTTGGCAGAAGGAAAGTGATTCTGAGATGCATTGGACAAGCCGTGTCAAGTTGATGCAGTCAGTGTTGAAATGCAGCATTTAACGGTCGTAGTTACATGTGCTCAATATTGGACTAATTGAAAATAATCAATTAATCTGGCAGTCGCTTGCGTGGGCAAATTTGACCAGATGGATGAAGTGTAGACCAGGCACAGTTAAATATCCGGTTCTCTCTCAAAAACATTACCACTCAGACAGCGCCTGATACATTTTTTAAGCAGAGTTAACGTTTTGTGGAGGTGATGAGCGAGAGCTTCTCTGGGGTCTCAGACAAAACGACTTAAAATCACAGAGCTGTGAAATGCATGCGCTTCTTGACGGATTGAGCTGTCTGCATTTATTGATGATCTGCTCCAAATGACTTCAGCTACTTCCTGCCAGATAAGAGAGAGACTGACTGACTGCATGCAGTTTTAGCGAGAGTTAGTAAGGCATCTGTTCAGTTTTGCATTTCTCAAGATTAATCATGGGCTTTGCTTTAGAGGGATGATCCTTTTTGGATGGTAACCCTCATGTTGTCCTGGGGGTCAAATTTGACCCATTTCCAAGTTTTTTTTATATCAGAAAAATGGGAAGTTGAAAATGTCAAACCAGGCGACAAAGCATTGGGGAAAAAAGCATAAAAAATATTGGAAAAAGTGACAAAAACTACAAAAAAACTCTCTGGAAGTAAGCGTCAAAAACTTTTGGAAAATGTCGAGAAAACAAAACAAAAACTATAATACTTTTTTTTTGAAAAGCAACAAAACATTGAGATAGAGGGAAAGACAACACCGTCTCTTTGTATCTGGTTAACTGTGATACACAGCAAGTGTAAAGTGGAAAAGTGATAATAAATAAGCTTATGATTGTTCTTGTTGCACTCCTGCTGCTGATCATGAAATGATGCTGTAAATGTATCCTCATAATAACAAAACTAAATGCCTATTGTCTCACTAATGTCCCTGAGAGGCTGCTGTGCTCATTAAACTCCTTTACAAAAGAGATGGAGAGATGGAGAGAAACAACATAGTGGTGATTGAGGTGTTCTAAGTAGTGTACCAAGGTGCGCTGATGTCATAAGACGTCCTGTAGATGTCCTGTAGATGTTTCCCTCATCTACAGGACATCTCTAAAAGAAAGCTTTTTGAGCATCTTCACTCTGACAGGGGTTTTCAGTCACCTCAGACAGTTTGTGTGAATGAAACCCCAAATTGCATTTAAAAATCTGCATTTAAAAAGTACCAATGTGTGTGTGGCCTATGCTTTAGAGCCAAAATGTGAATTCCTTAGAGTCAGTCCTTCGTAACAAGTCCTCCAAACCATTCGACGATGTGAGTCGACTATATTTGAATAGAGAATTCCAGGATCTCCCTTCTGGACAGTCCCAGTCCCAGCGGCAATCACTCTGTTGAACAAACTGTAGAGTTATTTGCACAAAGTGCCTGATCTGTTTTCTTTTTCCTTTTATCCATGTTTTACTGTTTCTATTACATGTTTTAGTGTTTGGTGTGTTGCATGTTATGTGGTGGTCTACAAAGTTTTAAGGATGTCCTGTCTCTTAGACTGTAAACCTAGTTTACCCACAGATACTAATAAAAGAACCTGAACCTATTCCTACCCTCTAAATATCTTATAATAATTGTTTCCTTACCCTTGAGAAAATGGTGCAGAAAAAGATACAGAGTGATGGGAATATGCAGGAAAGTAGCAAGATAAAACCACCGGCTGCTAGTCTCACACACACACACACACACACACACACACACACACAAACACACAAACCATGCTCTGGTTAATTGACATTCTTTTAACCCTTGTATTGTCTTCACTTTCGGGACCCTCTCGTATCCCTCGGGTCAAATTGACCCGTGACTTATTTGTGACCGGATTTGGTGCGAACGGCTGCGGCCATGACTGACAGCTGAAGTCCCGAGGACCCACAAGATCTCGCTAATTCACGTAGAATAGAACCAAAAAAACAAAAACAGCTTGTTTCCATCCAGAGAAGTAAAGGAGGAAACTACTTTGTGCTGTTTTCAAGGTGTAGTGCAGGGAAATATGATCCGCCGTGAGCACACTCTGTTTTATTTTTGAAAATTAATTGGATGTTCTGTCCTGTATTGCTGCAAAGCTCTCTGGTGTCCAGCAAAAATAGAAGCTCTGCGTATCTGCTCCGGAGGGCTAGGGGCCGCCGGAGCTGGGACGCAGCTGGGACGCAGTCTGTGGAAAAACACACAATGACTTTAATGGAGACGCTGATCTGGAGCGGACCGTCTAGGTCCTGTGGAAATTGGGGGTCACTCTGCTAATAATGTAACTCAACATCTGACAGTAATGCTTCCATCAACATTAACAGGTTACTGGTTTATTTATACCCTTCCCTTAATACCGAGAGGTCTTCCACAGCTACAATAGTGACATTAATTCAGAGTGACATTATGTGGTAAAGGAGTAGTGGGACAAGTAGTACCGGGCTTCTCCATGTGAACCTGAGAAACCCCATGTCTTATTAAGAAACTAAAGTAGTCTATTTGATAGTTGCCCTGAAAAAAAAGCAGTCAAGTTATTGCTATCTCTTGTGTGTTTCTCAGGCTGACAGCATGCAGCTGAATGTGACCTGTTCTTCAAAATCTGTCACACTGTATGATGACTGTATGGTTTCTAAGCATCCATATACTAATATATCTATATACTAATATATCTATATACTAAGTCTAGTATGGATGTGTTATTATTTAATCTGCTATAAATGGTATAGAAAGAAGAAGAAAGGGAAGAAAAGAAATAAAAACAGTGTAAATGTGTGTGTGTATGCATCTGTGTCTATGATGTGTAAATAAGTGAAGCAGAAGATTTTGTATTTACAAAAGGATAAAAGTAGAGAAAGGGGGTCGGACCTGATAAGTTGTTTATAAACTTCTTCCTACTCTTTTTTTGAACAGGAATCTTTTGTTTGAATAAATTTCAATCATTTTGGAAGATTGTGCTGAGAAGTACATGGCATTATTTATCTGTCATTTTAATTATATATATGTATGCATGAATGTATGTATATATTTTTTCATTTTAATGTTTTACATGTGCAAATAAACTACTACTAACTGACTAAAACTAGCCAGGGACAACAGATGAAAATTAGCCTGCTGAGCTCACTGGCTCATTTACTTTGCTGTTAATTAATGAGCACTGTCCAAGTCAAATAAACAAATAAATGAAATGAAATAATGCCCAAAGATGATATAAAAATACCTGCTGGGTTTATATTATTTGAGCATAAATAATCCATCCATCCATCCATCTTCATCCGCTTATCCGGAGTCGGGTCGCGGGGGCAGCAGCTCCAGTAGGGGACCCCAAACTTCCCTTTCCCGAGCCATCAACCAGCTCCGACTGGGGGATCCCGAGGCGTTCCCAGACCAGGTTGGAGATATAATCTCTCCACCTAGTCCTGGGTCCTCCCCAAGGCCTCTTCCTCCCAGCTGGACGTGCCTGGAACACCTCCCTAGGGAGGCGCCCAGGAGGCATCCTTACCAGATGCCCGAACCACCTCAATAAATAAGTATTAATGTATTTTGCAAGTGTAAAGCTCAAAGAATTGAAGAAGTGTGCTCAGCTGTCCAAACTTCGGCCAAGTGTGTCAGCAGGGATGCACTGGAAGGGGGGGGGGGGTATTAAAAGAGTTTGGCTCTTTGGCCGACCAGCTTGAAGACACATACCGCAGGGAATTCAGTTGTAAAACCACACTTTCTCCAGTGCAAATGTGCCAAGATTGATTCTGTGTAGGGTATCAAGCCTGCGGCGTAAAACATGGAACGTGAGCAAGTAACAAAGCAAACAGATTTGGCTGAAATTCAGTGGCTGGATATCATTTGACCTCAAGATCAGTAAGTTTAGAAGCAGTTGTGATCAGGGATTTCTGCCATTAGAGAAGATCAGTTGTCATCCGTGACTGTTCCATTCGGTTTATGTGCTGCTGTTAAGGGCCAATGCACAGAATTAACATGTTAGCTGCCAAACAGCATTGCTTTACCTGCTGTTTCAAATGTTAATAAACCTGGAACAAACAGGATAAGCAGAACAAACTACTGCAGGGGCTTTAGCTTTACGCTTGCATTTACTTTCTAAGGTTTCCAGTAGTAGTAGTTACGGCTGTAACAACCTGATACTCTCATTAAAGGCAGGGTTGATTATGTGGAAAAGCTAGCCAGATTTGAGAGTAGCATCGTCCTCGGGGCTCACACAGACATGCACAAGCATCGCTGCTTCAGAGCAGAGTGGGGAAAGTTGTTTCATGTCTCATTCATATATTATCATACAGAATGTTTAAAGGAATACGCCACCGTACTGCCTAGGAAATTGTCTTGTCTTAATCTGCATTGCTATTTGTACTCGTGAATACGTAGGCCACAAGAATCAATTAGGCTGTTTTTTTGTTTTGTAACTTTTACTCACAACATGCTAACTAGGCTAACTAGTGGCAACGCTGCCGGTGTTGCGCCACACTAAAACAATGCATGCACTGAGACAAAAAACGCGTTGGCCCACCTGTCTACAGCTAGCAGAGACCGTGATAAGCCCTATTTCAACAAACGGTGGCGTGTTCCTTTAACACTAACATGACTACTGTTAGAAGGGCTGGGTAAGGTTAAAAAAATATTCAATCCCGGTACCAATACCAATACTGTGACTTCCATAACATTACGCACAATGCTTTACACATAATGCTCTATTTCCTGAGGAAGCTGGGATCCTTTAGTGTGTGCAGCAGGATGTTGGAGATGTTCTACCAGTCTGTTGTGGCCAGCGCTCTGTTCCCCCCCGCCATCTGCCGGGGCAGCAGCATCGGAGCCAGCGACACAAACAGACTGAACAAACTGATCAGGAAGGCTAGCTCCGTGATGGCTGCAAACAGGACACGTTTGAATTCATGGTAGAGAGGAGGTCTCTGAACTCTTATCTATCATGGATAAACCAAAAATTAAAGTCGGATAAGTCCAAAAAATCATTGTAAAAAAAATTTTGTGGCAAAATTTTGTGGCATTGTAAGCCTTTATTTGTATAGGACAGCTTAGACTTTAAAGGGGCGAGAGAGGGGGAATGACAAGCAGCAAAGGGCCCCAGGCCAGAGTCTAACCCAGGGCCGCTGTGTTGAAGAGTTAACCTCTGTACATGGGTGCCCGCTCACCAGGCAACCATGTGATGTATCTTTGTTGATCCTTTTTTCAGAGCCCAGATGTTATTTCATTGCTGCTGGCGTTTAAAGACCATTGAGAGAAGAAATCCATTAACAACCACTTTCCTTTTACACAGCAGTCCTTAACTGATTTGATCTGGTCTGACTGATAGTGACGGCCTCAACTGTGAACATGAGCAGCAACCCTCTCGTTACACAAGCCAACACATTCTCTTAATTTCCCCCCGGTGTTACCTCTGCATAGTCTAGTAGACAGGTCCAGTATTCCCTGACGAGACTCTTTTGCCATGAGTCTGACTGGGCATGTTTCACTTTCTTTGACAGATTGCTTCTGGAGTTTGCTGCCGTGCATAAGCTGATGCTGACACAAGTTACATTTACGCTATTATAAGCATGTGTAGCATCCAGGTTCCTCTGTCGTTTTGTACTTAAAGGGTAACTATCGTTTCTTTCAACCTGGACCCTATTTTCCTTTCTTTTGTGTCCGACAACATTATGCAAAGGATTTCTAAGGATGTTAACTTTTCTGTTGAAGAGTAAGATCTGTTGGTTTTTTTTAACAGTAATTTTAGCATCGTAAAATGCACTTCATTCAAAGTCGACAGAAACAAAATAAAAACGTTTTGGGTCGTCTTTCCACTTTTCCAACCATCACAACTCTTCAACTTCAGAGCTGTTTCTGGTTAAACAGAAAGGTCTCAACGAGGTTTTAAAGCTCTATCTCTGAAGGGATCCTTTCCATAATGTTGTTCCATAAGGTAAATACAAGCCGGACAATTGTCCTATTAACTTACATTATACATCTGCTGACTGCAGTGGTCCTTCTTAATACTGGACCTATGTCAATGATTGTTGTTCCCATCCATCACTTAGACAGAAAAACATAGGGAAATAATGTCCAGGTTGAAAAAAAAACAGTCGTTACCCTTTAAATTCCATTCCGCCCCTCCAGCAACATGATACAATACAACAAACCATATCATGACCCTAACGGTATGTAACACACAACATGGTGTGTCACACGCTGGCAGTCCATATAGTTAATCATTACTCCAAATGTAAATAACAAGAATGAATAAATTTCAGTGCAGTGATCACAAGCAAGACAATAACAAATCACCATCATCAACCGGGGCCCGTTCTTGCTTATATCTGCTGCTTTTTAGATGCATGAATAATTGAATAATTTGAATTGGTTAGGTGTGCAGTGAGAAACTGTGTGTGTGTGTGTGTGTGTGTGTGTGTGTGAGAGAGAGAGAGAGAGAGAGAGAGAGAAAAACAAGCAACTTTTGAGACTCAAAATTGAAGTTTCCTGAAGATTGAGAGGTGAGAGTTTGATCAGATCTATAAAATAATTAAGCGGGTTAAATGCTTTGAAGAGTTACAGCAGACCGATGTGATAAATTGGTTTTTAAAGTGACCCGACTATTATTTGGAGTTGAGGTGACAAGTAATTAAAAAGGCTGTCTTTGGCCTTCTATTTTATTGTAAATTAATTCTTGAAAATCGGTGAATGAACTCATGAACATTTTGTGAAAACATTTCTTTTTTTAACTGAGAAAAAAGCATTGGTGTCCATGCTCCATTTACACCACAGGGCATCAGTGCACAGCAGACTCTAACCGATCGCTCCCGGGAGAGACGATGCAGCATCTGGGGCCAATGTTAGAGGATCAGTGCGGGTGAAAAAACAGCAGAAAATGCTCTGGGTCACCGTGTCCTCAAGTTGTTGGGTCCAGGCCTAATGGCGAGGAGGACAAAGGAGGAGGGTCATAGATGATGCAAGGGCTATCCCAACTGCTTGGCTCCATCTGGTCCAACCTTACACCAAACAACTTTTCAAGAAATTCCATTGTTGCAGACTATGTTCCAATATCGGAATGAAATCATGAGAGTCTTGCTAGGTAGGGCGGGCTCCCGTTGTCTCAATCGCTTGTTGTAAGGTGGTCAGTCTTTTGCCGGTCTTGACGTTCTGACAAAATCAAACGTGGTAGATATTGTCCTATGTTTTGAGTCTTGGTAGTGAAGTTAAATCATGTGAATATTGTCAACAACCAATGGGTGTGCGCCCTCCAGCACCAGGATGGAAGCAGCAAACTGCTAGAACCAGTGTTGTTTATCATTGCTATGGCTGGTGCCACAAAACCACAGAACACAATTCTCTCATCTGCAAAACAGTGTGGGGAGCAACAGCCACAGGTTCTCCGTTCAGAAAGGAGCTCAGGACATGTTTACTTCCAAACTGAGATCTAATTTATCATTAGCATGAAAAAGTGTATTTACTCTCCTGCCTGATTGTGGTGATGTCTTCTCTATCATAGGGAAGTTTCCTCTTCAATGCTGTAACATCTATCTCTTATTTATTTGCATTGGTATTGAATGGGAGTTAATTAAATTTAATGTAGCACGCTTTGTCTTTATTATGGGTGGTTGTCTGGCACATGCTAAATGCTTTAGGTTACCGATGTCCTAACTAGTTATTTACATAAATATTTGTACATTTTTAAATATTTGTTGTGTTTATACAGTACTTTCCTTACCTGATATGGTCTGTAGAATATTGCCCCCTGGTGATGGGGTTAGTGTTTTTTTAAGGGGTCATGTTTTTTGGCCTAATTTTGTCACATTTTGTACAAGTTGTAACATTTGGTCAAACCTTTATGTTCAGATGTTTGTATTACTATAACTTATATAACCATCACTGGCAGTGCTATTTGGACTGTTTTTAGGTGAGACATGCCTTGCTCTACGTAGTTTCCGTACATTTAGTGTTATACACAGTTTTCAATGTTGATAAATAAAGAGATTTTTCAAGATTTACTATTTTCTCTCAATGCAATATTCAAGAGTAGAGAGAAAACTCTCTAGTCTAGGGGAGAGAGAGGGGGATAGTACAAAATGAAGGTCGCCAGTCTGAACTGAAATAGAGATGCCATGCCGACCGATGCACCACGTAGCATTCGTCACATTCTCCTTGGGATAGCTTTGAGTGGTCATTAAGACTTGTGCTATTTACAATAAATGCAGTTTATTCACCACACCACCACCCCAGGATCAGAGATCTTTGAAGATTTCCTTCCGGTCATAGATTGGCATTACTCCTTCTCAGTTACTAGCTTGGAAATCCAGACCCAAATCCAAAAGGATTAAGGGTCTGGGTCGGTTAATTAAAGACACCCATCTCGAGGGGCGGCACCAAGCGTGCATTTGAAAATCTCACTGCACGCAATTGGATAACACTGCGACCAATCACAATATCTTACGGGATGATGTATCCAGAGCCCCATACATTTAGCTACCAGCGGAGCTAACTGGTAGATTAAACTGTCGTCCTCTTTTAGCTCGCCTCTGGCCCGCCTATATCAGATACACCGATGTGATTGGTGCAGCTCGGCTACAAGGGTATAGTTAATGAGCAGCATTACTCGATGCCAGAGTGACTCGCTGAGCAAATTCAAATGGTGCTCTCACAAGAACTCTGGATTTCCAGGGTACTCAGTCACAGCTCTTGTTGGATTATCTGTCAAGAAGTAGCATATTACATTTTACAGAAACACGCTGCAGCTTTTAAATCTCTAATATCAGTATCTTTGTATAAGTTATCCAGTATCTGGTTTGGGTGTAGCGCAAACAAACCAAGAGAATCATCCATCCGTCTACTCAGAGCACTGCTGCAGACACTCCTCGCTCCATCACACATGTTAGCACTTTTCTTACCGCTGACCTAGAAACACAGGTACTTTCATGTGTCTGCACTACCAGTGGAGACTGTGTGTGTGTGTGTGTGTGTGTGTGTGTGTGTGTGTGTGTGTGTGTGTGTGCATTAGCATGCTTTCATTACACTTTGCATAACACCTTGCATAATGTTCAAATCAGTTTGCCTGTGTTGCAGAGAAAAGGCAAAGCAAAAAAGTGTCTGGTGATGTTTTTTGCAAGAAATAAGAGACAAAAGAGAGCTACAGGGATAAAGGCTTGTTTTTCTTTCACCATCAGGGACCATGTTAGCACATGTTACATTATCCCATTCAGCCTCTAAATGCCATTCGTTCTGCTTCTGTACCTTGTCAAGGTTCAGCAGTGTGTATGTTTCTATTTTGGATGGGGGAGGATGTCCTTTAAACAAAGTTTCATCAGAGTACAGTAGGCAAATACTGTGTCCAGACTTAGCATACACTGGTGCAAACCTGATGGCAGTTAATACAAAATAATGACCTAAAGCGTGAATTCATACTGTGTTTGTGTTGGCAGCGATACCTGAGGACACTGGCTCCAATTTGTCCATTCATCCAATTCAAGACACTGACAGGTGGTGGATGAGATGGCCTTTTCTGAAGCCAATTACCATTTTGTAATGCCTAACATAGCACTGCTATTGCTACCCATTCTTGGATAGTCTGATTGCCTTGAATTTTCTTTGTACATTGTTTGACAGACAGTGGATCCTAATGATTTTAGTGACCGGATCGTATGGCCGCTGTTTGATCAAAATGTCCACTTATCCTAAAAAACTAGTGGGCAGGTTGTCATGAAATGTACTGAGCTCCTTTACACTCCCCAGAGGATTGATTTTTATTTTAAGGATCCTGTGCCCTTTCCTTTAGCATAGAACTATTTTCTAAGTGGGGTGTAATGAACATTCGGCACGTTTAGGTCATGTTAATGTCGTTCTTTAACCATTTCAATATGATGGCAAGAATTGTTGATCAGGTTTTCAGGTTGCACTGGTCCTGGTTGACAATGAGCACCAATGATAATTTTATTGTTACATGTTACCTGCTCAGTATATGATATTTGAGTCTGCATCAGTTGCATGCCAACAACAATAAAGGGCACTAGGTGAGCGCAGACCTCTGACAAGGCCATGCAATTTCTCCCAATGTTAACAAAAGTGAAATTGGTTAAAATTCACTATAAAATGAAATGGGTTCTTGCTTGACCTATGGTGCACTCTCCAATCAAGTTTCTTGAAAATCGGCCCAGTCATTTTTCAGTGATCCTGAAAATTGACAGACAAACAAACCAAATCCAATACATATCCTCAGTGGAAGTAATGAAGAGAGATGCAACTTTATCTTTGCTGCAGTTTTAGGATGAAAGTATTTTGTGTTTTAAAGCAAAATTAAGTATCCAAGACTGTTACTAAACACTATTGATATTTAGAGGAAACAATCTAAATTGATAGCACTGATTTTCAAAAGCATATTGTACACACACAGTGAGAATGTGTATTACGTGATGATCTTATTTGGCTTTCACTGTCACAACTGAATCTAATTTTTCAAGGACTGGCTATACACTCACCGGCCACTTTATTAGGTACCCCATGCTAGTAACGGGTTGGACCCCCTTTTGCCTTCAGAACTGCCTCAATTCTTCGTGGCATAGATTCAACAAGGTGCTGGAAGCATTCCTCAGGGAGTTTGGTCCATATTGACATGATGGCATCACACAGTTGCCGCAGATTTGTCGGCTGCACATCCATGATGCGAATCTCCCGTTCCACCACATCCCAAAGATGCTCTATTGGATTGAGATCTGGTGACTGTGGAGGCCATTTGAGTACAGCGAACTCATTGTCATGTTCAAGAAACCAGTCTGAGATGATTCCAGCTTTATGACATGGCGCATTATCCTGCTGAAAGTAGCCATCAGAAGTTGGGTACATTGTGGTCATAAAGGGATGGACATGGTCAGCAACAATACTCAGGTAGGCTGTGGCGTTGCAACGATGGTCAATTGGTACCAAGGGGCCCAAAGAGTGCCAAGAAAATATTCCCCACACCATGACACCACCACCACCAGCCTGAACCGTTGATACAAGGCAGGATGGATCCATGCTTTCATGTTGTAGACGCCAAATTCTGACCCTACCATCCGAATGTCGCAGCATAAATCGAGACTCATCAGACCAGGCAACGTTTTTCCAATCTTCTATTGTCCAATTTCGATGAGCTTGTGCAAATTGTAGCCTCAGTTTCTTGTTCTTAGCTGAAAGGAGTGGCACCCGGTGTGGTCTTCTGCTGCTGTAGCCCATCTGCCTCAAAGTTCGACGTACTGTGCGTTCAGAGATGCTCTTCTGCCCACCTTGGTTGTAACGGGTGGTAATTTGAGTCACTGTTGCCCTTCTATCAGCTCGAACCAGTCTGGCCATTCTCCTCTGACCTCTGGCATCAACAAGGCATTTCCGCCCACAGAACTGCCGCTCACTGGATGTTTTTTCTTTTTCGGACCATTCTCTGTAAACCCTAGAGATGGTTGTGCGTGGAAATCCCAGTAGATTAGCAGTTTCTGAAATACTCAGACCAGCCCTTCTGGCACCAACAATCATGCCACGTTCAAAGTCACTCAAATCACCTTTCTTCCCCATACTGATGCTCGGTTTGAACTGCAGGAGATTGTCTTGACCATGTCTACATGCCTAAATGCACTGAGTTGCCGCCATGTGATTGGCTGCTTAGAAATTAAGTGTTAACGAGCAGTTGGACAGGTGTACCTAACAAAGTGGCCGGTGAGTGTACATCATACATTGGTCAAATGTTGGATCATTGTAGCGGATCACCGGCCTTCGACTCACATTTACAATAATGCCCATAATAAAACGGAAACAAACTGTAATGGAAGCTGAAAGAAACATAGATGTCAGGTCATATACTGATCTTAGTCGGTGCTTTTAGAAACAAGCGTCTCACACCGCTTATATTTCTGTTTCAGTGGTACTGGTACAAATGTCAGTGCTGCTCAGATTTGTCACCATGTCGGCAAGGGATTGTAGGAATTATGGCAGGTTTATTTCATTTGTCTGAACAAGTGACATAAAGCTGCCATAATTCTTCATATTGTTTCTAGTGAAATCATCTCAAGGCATGTTGCTTATCTGTTTTCAGAAACCTTACTTTGCTTTCTATTTCCCAGGTAAAGATAAAAATACATTTTCAAATGTCTGCTGGATTCCCGACATTTTCATGATAAAAAGTGAAACTGTCTTCCAGTATTTTCTTTTTTGCAAGGCTTTCATCTTCTAAGAAGTAATAATTGGCATGTTTCAAGTGAAATTAATTGAAATGAGCAAGATTAATGGTTCATATTGACGTACTGGAAAGAATAATGTAATTGTTCTGGGCACAGGACAATCATAATTTAGTTTTTTTGTGCACTTCCAGCATATTTCTCTAGAAACACATTCAAATGCGTCTGAGACTGTAGAAACCTTGATTAAAAAGTTTCTACTTGTTTTGGTCTATGAGAGGTGAAATCTGTAATGCGCATTATCTAAAAAGTACACTGAACCCAGCTGTAACCTTGTAATTGCAATGCTATGCCATGTCATTCTCTCCCTTCCTGACTCCCTCGCTTTGTCTCATATCATTTCCTGCATTCACAGCTTTCTGGGAGCCAGCACAGCATAAACAACTAGCAAGTAATTTAGAAATACATGAATAAGGGCATCCGCCGAGAAGTGGTTTCAACAGAAAGTGTGCATGCATGTGATTCAAAAATAAGATGAGACCCAGAAACGAATGAGGCATCCTTTCATCACCATCACATGGACATGTTGTATCTGATATAGACTTGTTATAAGTCTGTCCTTCTGTTCCCCAGCATACTGAGCATGGAGCCAGCACTACTCAGAGCACGGATGCTTAAACTCAGTGCCTTACACATCAGTGAAAACAAAATGATGGTGAAATACAAAACCAACATCAGATTTTCATCTTATATTTTCTTGCTAATTGCTGTTTTAATTACCGCATAGCGTAGCTCTAAAATATGCAAATAATCAACATATATATACTGTATAGCGAGAGCAGCAACGCGTCATAGGCTACTCTGGCCAACCTGTCCTCTAGCAGGGGACAAGTAAGCTAATGTTAGCTATGTTTTATCAAGCTAAGGCACTTGCAAACATAGGCTAATAGAGTACGGTCCAGACCTGCTCTTTTATGAAAAGTGCTGTGAGGTAACTGTTGTTGGTGATTTGGTGCTATATAAATAAAATTGAATTGAGTTGAATTAATACTGCAGAGCTTTCTGATTATCCTCGTTCCACTTGCATGCTTTAGCTTACTTACAAAAGTATAACAAGCCTAAAACTGACACTTGGTAACAAAATGCTTGCTGCATTTGTATTGTTGGGCATAACGTCAGCTTACTATCTTATTCTTCCTGGGGATGTCTTACATCTGTATCCACATAGACCTATCTAAAGAGACAAGATGCTCTTTTTTCAGCTAAGATAGAATGACCGGTAAAGAAACTTGACAGACAAAGGACAGATGCAAAGGACGTAACAGCTCCCATGACACAGCGCCTACGTAACATTCTACAATGCAGATGAATTGACAAGGAAACACCTTCCTGCGATGCAAGTCAATGGAGAGCTCCATCTTGACAGCATGTGGCTACAAATTAGTAATATATCATTGAAGCAGAACATGGATTTGTTCACATTTAATTCTGATCACATAAAGCATATTGCAGCCTCTCTAACAACTTGCAGCTGCCTGCTGGGTCCCGGCCCCCGCGCGGGTTAGAACCTGCTTAATGTCTTCCTCTGTCTCTTAGTTTTAATGCCTCTTTGGGAAAAACACATTGATCATGAGTGTCATGACAATCTCCCCAAGCCAAATTCAAAAGTTTGTCCTTGCTTTCTTTGTGAGGCCATTTTCTTTTTCATCCAGAATTCATTTGTTCATGTAAATTTGAAGGTGGATTCACCCACTCGTTTACCCCACCCCCTCCACCCCCTCCACCCCCTCCACCCCCTCCACCCCTCACAAAATGAATACATGCAGGACAAATGAGGTCCTGTTGACTCGCCAATATGAGTCACAGTGTGCTGTATTTAAATGACGATGCCTCTGAATTCCATGAAGAATATTTCCTCTTAAACCAGAGGGTTCTATTTCATTCTTTATTAAAAAGAAATTGACAAAATCAGGACACATTTCAAACCTCCACAGCCTTAACAAAACACACATACTGTATACCGTTTGGCTTCCACATATTATTAAGTATCACAGCAAAGTTTAGAATATTAAACATAATCAAACTAATTGCTTTTGGCAGACTTTAGTCCTGGTTTTTAGAAGTCTTTCTATATCTTGTGATATCTGCCATCAAAACAGGAACTTTTTATATTTATATTCTAATATCCACTTCATTGAAATGTTTCATCCTGCACTCTGAGGTGTATACATCCACATTGACCCACTTAAATGGGGTTAGGGGTGACTAGCTAACCTTTAATGCTCTGACTCACCAACCCGACGGCCAACAGTCGGCAGAAAAGACATTTGGACTGACCCCCTCCCCGAGTTGGTCCAAAGTGCCTCTGAACAGCCTGATGCAACGCCGATTTAAGCGTGCGTTCTGCGCGTGCGCAAGACGTAATACGTCTACATAACAGCAGGCGGTGCTAATCTGTATTGTCGCCCAAAAACTGAAAACCGGCAGCTGATTGGACGAATGCCTCACGTAGGTCTGGCTTCTCCGGAATTTCAAAGCCAAAATACGATCTGGTATTTTACCAAAATAGTTCTCAGAAATGTGTTTCTTAACCCTTGTGTTGTCTTCCCGTCAAAATAGAAAATCAACACTGTAGTTGAGGCTTTTTAGTCCCTTTTCATACTTTTGACACTTTTTTTCAATCTTTGTCACTTTTTTTGACGTTTTCAACACCACGTAACACTAACTTATTACTTTTACAGTTATTTTTGGAATTTATGGTCAATAAACCTCATTTATAGGAAATTATACCTAATGTTTGAGTTAGAAAAACAGAAATTAGGAATTATTTAGACTAAAATTAAAGGAATGGATGTTGATGGATAATCACAGACTGGAATATGTCAACTTTTACTCAATACTATTTCAAAAACACTTCAATTTTATTTTTTCAAATGCTATAAAATTAAATAAGACGCCCTAAAATTAATGAAAGTAGAGATTTGTACTTGCCAAAGAGCGTTGTGTAGAATCACTTGTGCTATTTTGGGGAATTAAAAAGAACATTGATATAGGAAAACGGGTCAATTTGACCTGAGGACAACATGAGGGTTAAAGTATTTTAAGCTAGAAATAGGCCATACAGTTGCTGAATCTGTCTTTATTTCAGATCGACAAAGGTCAGTTTATAAGGGTATTTGTCAGATTTTGTGAGGCGTTTGTCACACTCATCGCTCGTCATTTCCGAGGTTAGCACTCCACCAATCAGATTAGTCATTGGGCTGATAATAAACGCGTTGGTGTGTCAGCGCCTTTAAACGGCTTGACTTCATTAGCTTGTGAGTTGCAGAAGCTAAAAACATCATGGGAGCCATATCACGGGCTGGCCGTTGCCCAAAACCTTGTGTACAATTCCCAAAAGTTTTCCACTTCTTGATCACACATATCCTGTGTGAGTGAGGCGTGAAGCATGTGTTGAGGGGTTGTAGCAAACAGTCTAGAACAGATCAGCGAGTGATAACAGCTCTGAGTCACCGTGGTTGTCCAGAGATGCCATGATCACTTACAGGTCAACTCAACTCAAATCCCTCCTGAACCAAAGCCCTGCTCATGCACATATCTTCTGTTTTGTTCCTATTAAAGGCTGATGATGTTCTAACTAGCATTTTAAGACGTTTGACAACACTCCTACTCAAAAAGAGCTAAAAACTAAATTTCATTTCAGACATTTATTTACTATTTTATTCACATTACGCTACTTTTGTGAAGCAAAGACTTTTGTAAACTCATTTCAAGCTCCAAAATAATTGAGCGTAGGTATGTTTTCACAAATGAAACCAGACTTCCATGAGTGACTGGAAGGAAGATGTTTGTAGAAATCTAGTGGAGTAGAAAGTATAATAATTACTGAAAAATGGAACTAAGTAAGTCAACATTATGCGCTATTGATTCTACTTAAGTAAAGTACAGACACGTGACACGTGTTCTTATGTACCATGTGAGAGCGGAGCTGACATATGACCACTAGGCCTCATACCTCACATGAGAGAGAGGGAGAAGAAAGTTGTCGAGCCGAGCTGACCTCAGCTATTGATTTCTGGGGAGAACATATGGAGCTGCAGCCAAGAAAGGAAGAAATATGGAGGCCATTGTGCAGGCTCGTTGGACAGAATGTGGATGAACCATTCAACCTTAAAAAATGTTTCAATGATGTAACAGTGCTAAAAAGTGACATCATGGGAGATGTGTTTTGCAAGAGGTTGTAAGTGTATGGAGCTAGAATTGTTTCTTTGTTACATACAAGAAAAAAGAAAAGAAAAAGTTATCCTACTGATAGCAAAAAAAGTATTTTATGAGAGAGAAAAAGTTTTCAATAGCAAAAAAATCTCTCTCAAAATACCTTTTTAAACTCTCAAATATAGATTTTTTGCTATCAGTTTGAAAAAAAATTCTCGTTTTTCTTCTCGCTCTCAAAACCTCAAAAAAAGTCTCTGCTCTCGTCTCATAATTTTTCTCTCGATGTGAAAATAGTGTCATGGTCGGGGCCACGTTCCTATTGGCCAGTTGGGTGAGCACCATCTTGTCTTGGGGGTCCATCTGAATCATTACACCATTGTCAACATCATAGATAGATAACTAGCAGACATCATACTTCTAAATCCATACCTGTTAATTATTTAAACGCTTTTTAGAAAAATAATGAAAGCATTATGAAACATATTTGAGGATTTCTCTTTGCTTGTACACCTCACAGCACAAGTTCTCTAAGAAGCACTTTAATATCCAACCAAATTTGTATTCTAGCTGAAATTTCCCTAACCTGATTGATTTTGAATTGGAAACGGACTCGAATTGGGACATGGTGAATTGGAATGAAAAACGAAAGGAATCGTCGCCACCACCGGTGTCTAGATTCCATCGGGGGGGACTGATGGTTCTCTACCCCTATACACAAAATATTCATATAGCGATGGAGTCTAATCGCCAAAGACTTTGTACATTTTATGGAGCTGTACAATAAACCTTATTTGCATATCTGCAAACATGTCTCTTCTGATTGAATTGCCAGGGGTGTCAAACTAATTTCCACTAAGGGCCACACTGGGAAAGGGGCCAGTTTATTGACATGCTTTTATTTATTCATCAAAAAAGTCAAATATCTTTGACTGTATTAGTGCATGTCTCACATAGTAATCTCACTTACAGTTTGGTCCACATAAAGTCCTAAAATAGCTCCTCAGCCATCATAGAAAATAGCGGCCAAAATTTCGGAAAAAAAGACAAAAGCTTGGCGAGCCAAAATTTATTGTGAACCTCAACTGGCATGCGGGCCAAATCAAAATCTGCGAGGGGCCGGATTTAGCCTGCGGGCCTTGAGTTTGACACGTGCTCAATTCTCTTAAAAAAATCCAGCTATCTTCAAAGTAAAAGCCCGCTTCAAACCAGAAATAACCCCCAATCCAGACCGAAAACGATTCGAACTTCACAGCTTTTGAGGTTTGGCTTGCAGTGGCTGTCCAACGCAGGCAAATGATGAATTAGTTAGTGACATGATTAATTAGAAGTTACACCAAGTAAACAAAGAGGGAATGCCAATTGAAAGCCCAACCTCCATTGTCTCATTACCTAGAACCTTCTTTCCCTTTTGAGTGTGTGTGTGTGTGTGTGTGTGTGTGTGTGTGTGTGTGTGTGTGTGTGTGTGTGTGTGTGTGTGTGTGTGTGTGTGTGTGTGTGTGTGTGTGTGTGTAATTCATATAAGCATGCAGCGTTCTTTAAAATGGTTTCTTTTATGCCTGTGATGATGCTTACATGCTTTTGTCTAAACGTGAAGTATAGCATTTGTGACTTTGCATATGCAGCATGTAGGTGTGTGTAAGATCATGCATTTGTTACATAATTATGTTACATGGCATGGTTATGAATGCGCATGCACTGATAAGCATAACTGGAGAGACTGCAGTCGTTAATCTATATGTCCGGAACACACTTGCTGATTAATGTGTTGCTGGTTAGTTTAGAGATCTGAGGCTAAGATACTGTGAGACGGTCTGATTGTGGAGCTTTGGAAACCAACTGATCCTCAAAGCTCGGGTAAGAGAGCAACAAATTACATCTTGCCGGATCAGATTCTACAGGACTACAAAGATAAGAAGCACTAATTGCTCAGAGGAGGAAGATAGCCTTGATGTGTTTTTTCTTTCTGGTCTTGTCTAGTCTTAACGACGCACAAGGAAATCTCGGTTCCCTCAGAAAGACTTTATTCCTTATCCACATGAGCTGAAATTTCTCCCTCACTTTTGGTTCTCAGAAGGGAAGTTGTCTTTGTGTGTCTTTGTATAGAAAAAGGGGCACAAAATTGTGTTGACCTGTGGAAATCCTGAGAGGTGTCTCTTCTATTGCCTTTACAGCGTAACTCTCGCCAAAATGCAACATAGGGTCTTTTTATGAATGAAAGATACATACTTTATTCATCCCAAAGGAAATTTTAGAAAGTAAAACGTAATCAAATAAAATGTAATCTAAAATGTACCCTAACCAAACCTTTGTTTAAATGCATATTTAGTACCGAAACGCCACTTCTGAGATTGACTGTATTCTCGTTTTCAGCCAAATGGCCTTTTAAATGGGAGAGCTAGGGACGCTACTATGTTAGCATCAAAATCGCTATTTTTAAAACACTAAGAAGGGGCCAGGGGCTCTACAGGTGAACATTGGGAACATTGTTTGTGTATAGAGAGTTTACTAAAAAGAAAAATTTTGAACAACTCACGTTAGAAGTTGTTTTTCCCAGGTTGCCGTCCATCTTGCCAGTCAAAAAGAGTTGATCTCTGAATGCTACGTAACAGGGAGGAGAGTAAAAATGGAAAGCTCCTAAATCTTGGTTCCATAGAAATAATAGGGCTAATTTGTTGTTTTGTCATTAGTGAAAAACAATATTGACCTTGTAGTTGAAAAAGGAGCCTTGTATAAGAATGACATTTCCTCCTATGGAGTCCGTTCATCTGTATTTGGAAATCAACACTTTCTGACTGGCAAAGTTGGTGACGAGTGGAAACAAGAACCACTGCAGTGAGTACCATAGACTACCATCAATAGGACAGGATAGGATCATAGAGACACAGCAATCCCTGTTTTTCACCTTTTTTGAGGCTGGTAAAAAGTGACTGTGGCAGGTGGATTTTTGAATCCACTGTGGTAGGTTATCAAAAAACGTTTAGGTCCTGTTTACAACGCTTCTTTTTTTTTTATTTTTTAACAGTAATACGGCGGCTGCATCATTGTGGTGATGGCAGGCCAGCTGGCTGCAGCTCAAACCTTTCCTCTTTAATAAACACTTTTCCTATTGAATAAGCTGCTGCTGCTTTCCTTGGAGGCTGTACAGCTATTGTTGCTGTGTTTACTAGCAATCCCATAACAACACACACACACACACACACACACACACACACACACACCGGCCACAGAGCAGAGTTTCATGTCATTTTATGTGTATTGATTTATGTCTTTAGCACCCCCCCCCCAACTCGTTATGGAAAGTTATGGTAGTTGGGATGTGACCAATCCGGGAGGCAAATTGAATGAAAGTGTGAGTGTATTTCTTGACAGATAACACTCGTCAAAGCCAGGAAACAGGATGGGGTGCCTCCCTTTCAAGTTGATGCTGCTGGTGTGTATGCTGGATAGATGTGGGCAGTTAATTTATCACTAGTCATTTTGCTGTGATCACTTCAGAAAAAAAGTTTTATTAATGGTAGAATACAGCTACCAAGTTATTACTACTAAGCTTTCACAATCCTGCAATTCTGTGGCGATGGCCATGTGCACATGTTCTGTGTAGGTACACTTAATTCTAACTTTTTTTTTAACAAACAATTAATATCAAATCTCTCACCTTCTTTCTACATGCAATCACATTATGAGATCAAATGCCTTTTACAAACCCGTAATTTTTGTGAATTATTATTATGTGTTATGCAAGTGACACTCTTTATTTAAAGACCTTAAAAAAATGACCCCACCAACAGAAGTGGGCGGCTACACTCTATTCACCTTATTTATTGAAGCAAAAACTGCTGATGTCACCCTGAACTGCACACAGTATACAGTGCCCAGTGAAAGACTATTTATTTCCAGTGTTTGCCTGGCTGCTGCTCTGTTCATCTGTTTGGGAGGGGGAACACAATCAGGCCGAATGAATCATCCAGACATTACTCTTAAAAAGGATGAGATAAAAGACATTCAGTTTGATTTCTCTCGGGAGGGATAAAAAGTTGGAGTTTGAATTCTCTCCATCCTCCCATTGTCCAAAGTTGTTCCAGCCTGTCTTCTCTTGGCCTCGGGGGTGTTTTCAGAGGGCAGGTGGCTTCTACAGGCGGGATGTCACAGCCCTTCTCTCGCTTTTGGATACTAAAGGCAACGGGGACAACATATCAGTTTGCCACATGCTGCATGATGACATCCAAACTGCAAGAGTTGATTTTTTTTTAGTGTTGTTTTGGCACTCTAGAAACTTTGCACAAATTTGGGCTCTTATTCCTCAGCGTCCTGTGTCAAAGTGTAAATAACAACCTACGACTTATTTGTGACTACATGTAGGTGTGTCACTCCCCGATGTGAGGCTAGAGCAGATTTGAGTCGTGCATGCTCAGATTTAAACGGTTTACGACATAACAAGACAAGACCCACCCACAAATCATATTAGTATATCTGCCGGTTCCGATGCCATGAGCTGTCCTGTGGGATCTCTGTGTGGTTTGGGGCCCAGCGTTACAGAGGAGCACTCGGAGAAACCACTCAGTGCCGGTCCCACTTCAAGAGCTCCGGCGTCCCATGGCAAAAACCCTTTCCCAATGTAGAGCTAGGCGTTTTTTTTTGCATCAAAACTGGACCATTTATTTTTTATAGCCATTAACTGCGTATGCATCATGTCACTCTACAGCTTCTTTTGCCATTACTAATGCCTACACTGCACCCTTTTCCACCGCTAACAAGAACAACAACTTGACATTGAGTAAGTCCTTTGTTTTGTTTTCCTCTTTGCTCATAATGTCAATATGAATGAATATTTATTTAGAGCTATTAGAGTTTTCAAGGGTAACTATGGGCATGACATGAAGCCGCCAAAGCTGCACCACATTTAGAGTCGATTGTGATTGATTACGGGATTCCGGTGTAGAACGTGCATGCACACGGTTTCATAAATCAGAATATTTCTGTACAGACTTGCATCTTAAGTTTCGTCCATACGCCACTGAGGACCTAGGTCTCAATCCAGTAGAGCACCTTTGGGATGTGGTGGAACTCATATCATGGATGTGCAGTCGACAAATGGCAGCAACTGTGTAATGGACCAAAATGTCTGAGGAATGATTCCAGCACCTTGGTGAATCTATGCCACGAAGAACAAAGCCGGTTTCTGAAGGTTAAAGGGTGTCCCAACTTGGTACTAGCAAGGTAGAGCAGGGCCATATAAAAAAAATTAAATCACAATAATGATATTTTGACCAAATATATCGAGGGCGATTGTAGGGTTACACTGTGAAAGGTATTTTTTTTAAAGATTCCTTTTGGGCATTTTTAGGCCTTTATTGACAAGACAACTGGAGACAGGAAAGGAGAGAGAGGGGGAATGACAGGGCCGCAAGTCGGAGTCGAACCCCGGCCCGCTGAGTCGTGGAGTAAACCTCTATATATGGGAGCCCGCTCTACCAGCTGGGCAATCCGGGCGTCCACACTATGAAAGTTTTGATAAATAGTCATCAGTAATGTTAATATAATCACTAAGTGGGTAAAGGCAAATAATAAAATCGCTAGTAAGTCAGAACCAGGAAAAGACAACACTCATATCACGACATTACGACATCCAAACCCTATAGCAAGGTGTACAAAATGTAGCCAGTAACTATATATCAAAATATCATGATGAAATAAAAAATGTAAACCGGAATTTTGTGACGTAAACATAAGACTCACAAAATAACAAAATAAATTGAATGCCCAGTCATAGTGCAAACCTGCAATAAATATGGCAAAAATGATGGCTTTCAGACCAGTACCATGGATTGTCCAATGTAGTTCATTATACAAAAGTTTCTATGCTTTTTTCTTTCTATATTCTAATTATATTTTTTTTAAACCTCCTTTTTGAAAAGGATCTTAATACTTTTTTGCTGCACAAATAGTGTACCTTTCTCATGAGCTGATCTGAGTCTGGAGTTCATTACAGTTTCCTCCCCACAGGCTGTACAAATCCTGCGCTCTGCACCCCCACCCTCCCTACTTCACCTTTTTAATGCTTCTTCAAGGTTAGCTACATTGTCCTGTGAATGTAAATTAACAGAAGGTCTGCTATTTGGAGGCCGCTTTGATCCCATATGCCTCCATAGAGTTACAATGAATGCATTTTTAGCATTCATGCCACTGTGTAAATCCACTAGGAGTGTAAATTTGTAACCCTGAAAGTGTCAACGCTGTGCAAAATGCAGAATATCATGCTGCTATTTCCAATCATCTGCACTGAAATAAATTCTCCCGCTTCAGGTATGAAAATAAAAAGGTAAGTAAATGACTTGTTCCCTTCCATTCTATCCATCTATTTGAGGCTGGCCGTAAGACAGACAGTGTGTAGGAAAGCGGGACAAAAGGGAGTTTTAACTCAAAGACTGAAGGCCTGTTGTTAGCCTCATAAAACGCTCCTGCGGCATTATATTTCTTTATAGTTTTAAGATGTAAATGCGGCAGCATGTGCAGACAGACTCCCTTATGACCTTAGATTTGCAGTATTTTTTCTCACAGAATTGACATTGTCACTGTAATCTCCATATGTCATCTCAGGGGGGGGTCGGTGTCCTGCTCAAGGGTACTTTGCATGGATATAATCAGGGACTGGTAAAAATAACGGACCAATGTGGAAGTGCCTTAATCCTGCCATCTATCCCATTCCACTGACTCCACTGGCTCCAAAAAAGAAGTCTCTTTCTATAGAAATCTATGGGGAAGTGACCCTACTTCTCTCTTGATCTATTACCTCAGTAAACATTTTCATAATGAGTTTCGCTTCTCAGTCACTAGATTCAAGTCTTCTTCAATACAGCAAGATGTTCATTTTGTAAATTATGGTCCCATTTATTTCAAAATAGACAATTAAGCAGGGGATGCTTTAGAGGCTTGGCTACACACCGACCTGTCAATCCAGACAAAGGCTTAGCATTGCTACCCATGGCACTTTAAAGTAGTGTTTTGTCTTAAACTTTGACCCTCCCACTGTACGTTTTCACTTCATCAAAGTTAACTGGAACATTTTGGATTCCAAAAAGTCTTGTTCAGTGATCTTCCAACCAAGCTAGCTAGCTACCGCCTGCTTTAGCTGGTAACTTACCACGCCCGCTTTCAAAAAACCAAGATGGCAACGCCTGTATCGCCAAACCTGAGGCTTCAAAACAGCAGTTCACAAACAATGCTAAGTCCACTACTTTTACAATGGATTGGAAATTGGGAAGGTCTAACAATCAGATTTCTACCACTTCAATCAAGGTTACTAGAGTAGTGATGGGACAACCGACTCTTTTATGCTAGTCGAGTTAATAAATTTGGTCACTGGTTCGCGTGCCCTCGCAGGGTCATACTATTCACTCATACTGACCGACACTAGACTCACAAGACATAAAGGCTTCTGGGATCAGTTGAGAACTGAAACTTGCCGAGAACCTAGACACCCGTTTGATTACATTAGACTCATGTATTAGGCATGGCTACATTCTTTTTCAGCGCTGCGCTTGATTACGGTTGCACGGTTACATTCGGTTTTGTTCTGTTAGCCTGTCAATTATATCACAGCCTTTTATTTGCAGAGTATAATGCAGTCAATGAAGTGATACATTACAATGGCCCATGATCGGTTGAACTTTACAGCATTCAGTATGGTCAACAGTCACGGTCCATTCAACCATTCTTCTACAATTCTTCAACTCTTTCGGTCGGGGAATCAGGGTCTCCTACGTGCTGAGCATACATCTATCGCACCCAGCCTGAAGCTCTGCCGCCAGGAGTGAGTCGATTCATTGACGTATGGCACTCGATTCTCCCAGTTCAGTGACACGAGTCGGGTTAATAACCAACTCTTTGGTCAGTTCGTCAACACTATAGTAGAGGTTAGCAGAAAAATATAAAACAGAAAAACTCATGCAGAGCTTAAACTCTGCTGTATTGGGCGTATTGGAAATAATCTTAATGGCTCTAGAGCACTTTTCTTCAAGGGCAGAGACAGCAAGTATGCATTATTTACACCAAGCCAGATAAGGATGCACACAACACAATCACACAATCCATCTTTAAATCCTGAGGCCTCAGGGATTGACAAACTGTATCAGGAGATGGAGTGAGTGCCAAGTTTGTTAGGTTTATACAAGATGAAGCTACTGAAAATACCAATAGACTAGATTAGTTATAGTCATTCCTGAGGGGAAATCAAAGCAACAGCAGCAGCAGGTAGTAATGGGTAAATCAAAGAGGACTAGGAGATAAATAAGAGAAAAGCAAATGGTTTTGTAAAACTACAAAGATGATTTTTGTCAACAGTAGCAGCAGAGCAGGGACTAAATGAGAAATATCAGAATTATGAAGGAGGAACCACAAGCGGTAGAGGTTTAAGGTTTTGCAGAACAAGCTAAAATGCTGCACTGACATAACTAAATAAAGTTTATTGATACAAAACAGAGAATATGAATATATCATATTGTGACATAAGTATTTTGATGATATTGTATTGTGGGGCCTCTGGTGATTCCCACCCCTACTAAAGATAGGGTTTTTCCCAAATGATGTACACATTTTTAGGCATTGTATTATCAAACGACTTGGAAAATAGTGCACGTAGCTGCCGGAAAAGGAGCATGGACCCCCAAGAGGTTTGGGCTGAGCCCTGCATGTTTACATCGTCTGGCTCCGCCCCTGCACTGACCATCTGGAAAGATGAACCTTGTACAGTCTGTACTGTACCCGCATAGGAAAAGATAAATCATCGCTGAGCACACATTTCAGTATCTTAGTTTCACTGCGTTTTCACATCCTCCCTGAAAAGGATTTTATCATCTTTTTAACCTTTGTACATATGTCGTAGCGCCATGTGCAAGCGCTTTACCGCTGAACAGATGGCCGCGCTCCGCCAGAGGCTAAAATAATATAGATTGATTCCAGAAGGACCTGAGACCTTTACGGTGTGATGTTCTCAAGTCAGAGAACCGCTAATGTACTTGAAGCAGCGAACAAACGGCACTTCTTTTATTCACAACAGGCGCCGGATCTATTCAAGGTCAGAGACAGAAAGAAGGTCAGGGGTCAGCGATCGAATGGAACTATGCTGAATCACATCAGTTAAATTTTCAAAAGGAAGAGGATTGCGCTGCGTGTTCAGAACTACAAACTACTCCAAATTACTCTGACGGAACTGGTTAGAGTAGAACAGCAGACAAAAGAAAGAGGCGCCATATATGATGTTAGAACCATAGCACTGGCTATGACTCATGTTGCTGTAAGGAAGCACTTCCATCAAAAATGTATTGAAAAAGATGTTCTACAGATATAAATGACAAGCTGTGTAAAAGCCCACTGGTTTTCATCATATATAAATAAAGTTATTGTAAATAAAAGATTACGTTTTGCCTATTCACCGATGAATAGACGGACTCCAGAGGGTAAACATGTAGGTCATCCATATTCTATGTTAACTTCATTTAATATGGACACATACAGTCAATCTGAACTATTCCATCTCCAGACCAGAGTGACAAACACACATTAACACAAGATCTTGGGATCACACATTTGAAAGCACAAGATGGAGAGAGAGATGAAAAATGAATAGCAGCTTGAAATTTAAAAGTAAAATATTCTGCTTTTCTTTTCTCACAATTCCAGAGGTGATGAAGGGGAACACAGTCAAACGTTAGCCAGGGGAGAGTCTAGGATCAGACCTTTAGGGGGGGCTCAAAATCACCGCTAAGTCCTTTCAATAGCCGATAACATCTGAGCGAGCTACTGAAAAACGTCAGCTGACGCTTGGGCTTTTTTATTCTGTAAACCTATAACATAAACAAAAAGATATACAACACAATGAAGGAATGGGAAAAAGCCTAAAAGTATAATACGAGTACTTTAATGCCAAGAAAGTCTCTGAGTGTATACTGAGCTCAGTGTCCTCTGCATATACAGTTACACTTACAGATAAAGAGGAAGTCTCCAGAGACAGGGGACCTTTTTATAATTCCACCCGGACGATGTCATGGTCAAGGGTTTCAGAATGGCCGCATTCCATTTTGATCATTAAATCTTTAGGGACTTCACAGTACAATGTGATGACAATCTGGGGACTTTTCACAGCTTTTTCTGAGCTCAAGTTAACATGTTTGTTTTCAGATAGGCCGGCAAAAAAGCTGCAGGAACACACTTAAAGTGTGATCGCGCATGCACGCACACACACACACACACACACCTTCCTCCCGACACTGGAGCACTTGTGGTGTATATTGGATGGAGAAGCTTTCTGGGGAAGAGCTATGGGAAGGAATGAGGGAGAGAGAGAGAGAGAGAGAGAGAGAGAGAGAGAGAGAGAGAGCACGGATGAAGCCATGGGGAAAATGGAATGTGACAGAGGCTTTCTCTTTGTCTTCTGTCCTTAAATGCCAAAGTCCATTCAGTTGAGCTGAATTCAACTACAGGCAGGTTCAGTCTGACAGACCTTCACATGGACTCCAGTCCTGGTTGATTAACACAGACAACACATTCATCTTCTCAGTGGCATAACCTGAAAGGCTATTGCCGGAATATGGACAATCAAGTCAGGAAATGAAAAATGTTCTTTATTTTTAGACATAAAGCACACATTAATCTATTAACTGTTACTTACTGTTGCTTACACACTGAAATCAAAAGTATTACACCTTTACCAAAACCCAACGTGATCGTGACTTTGCGTGAACCAAGTGGCGTGTTATCTGTGCACATTTTGAGCTATCTGCGTGTACGTCTCCACTGTATACAGATCCGCGTGTATGTAACCGCTGTATACAGCGGACGTAAACATACTCGCCACATGGCGTGTTACCACGAGAGGAAAAAAAGACGGTTGGGTTTAGGAAAAGAAGAAGAACGGGGTTGGCTTTACTCAAAGAATGAAGGTTGATCAGGGGCCCCGCCAGGAATTTTGGGCCCGATGAACGCCTCGGGACCCCCCCAGGCGGAGCTGGTTGATGTGGCTCGGGAAAGGGAAGTTTGGGGTCCCTTACTGGAGCTGCTGCCCCCGCGACCCGATACCGGATAAGTGGACAAAGATGGATGGATGGATGGAATTGATACACTGTTTTCCTTCCTGAAGATTAATCTGCATGAACCCCCCCGCCCCATCAGTCTACTCTCACGTCATCGAAGCCAACAGCCAACGCTGTTGTTTTTGTGTCTCATTCAACCTTTAGAGCGGCAAGGGCAAGAATGGAAAATGAGAATTACATTAAAGGCCAGACATGTACAGTTTGTTGACATGCTTTTATTTAAACAAGTAAAATATTTTTGACTGTATTATTGCATGTCTCCTATAGTCTTCTCTCACACACACACACACACACACACACACACACACACACACACACACACACACACACACACTAAGCCAATTTATCACGCCTAGTTGTATGTCAGTTCTCAAGGTCTATTGTTAACATCTGTTCTCACACACACACATTCAGACAGACAGACAGACAGACAGAGACACACACACACACACACACACACACACACACACTGCCAGCCCATTCAGTGCAGCCAACATCCAGGTCTGGGTGGTGAAAGAGACACAAGCATCTGGACCTGGATTGACTGCTGTCCAACATTCACCTCTTGCCGACAATTCAACCATTTGAGAGCCTAAATAATGCAGAACTGTACCGGTTTGTTACTTGAAGGGAGAAGATCTCCCTGTTTGTGAAGAAGTGAAACTGACAAAAACAACAAAAAGACTTCAGCGGATGGTTTATTCATTTAAATATATATCCTTCTCCTTTGTTTTCCAACATGGAAAAAAGTAAAGTAACACTTACTTGTGCGTGATCAACTACATAATTTGTTTTTCAGCGGAGACAAAAAGATTCACGGTTTCGGGGGTGGACTACTTGAATGACAGCTAGTAACACTCCTGTGATGGAAACGTTTGAGTCAAACCACTCACACTGTGCTTTGAAAAATGCCAGAAATAATTGGATATTAGTGAGGATTGTCAAGCACCTCCCCCTCCATCTCTGCAGTCATGCAGCCCGTTAAGAGAGCGGACACACACACACATACACACAGCTCTGCTGGAGGAGGCTGTTCAGTCCCACTCAGGCCGCCCACATGGGCCGTGCGTTCAATCCCCACCACGTTTGTGTTGATTTTGCTTGTCCATGTGAAAACAATGTAATTTAAACTGTGGCACCAGAGAACCACACCTGAAAATTAGAGTCTCTACAAATTTTTTCTCTCTAAACTAAATAAAAACCATGACAGTAAAAATACATTTATATAGTGTTAAACAATTACACAAGTCAGGAGCGCCTGGTTAGCCCACCTGGTAGAGCGTGCAACCCATGTACAGAGGCTCAGTCCTCGCTGCGGCCACTTCTGGGCAAGACCCGCCCTTCAATAGCATTCGCACACTACTATTGGCCAGGCGTCCATGGTTACGCAAGGTAACATAACCCGATTCGTTCAGGTCCTCTCCCCTGACCAATCGGCTATCCTAACCTTAACCACGCGAGGTCAATGCCTAACCCCAACCAACGGGACTTACCAAGAAGTTACATGGGATCCATAACAACCCTTCCCTCCTTTAATTTAATTTTATACTGTTTATTGATCTCCAGTTGGGAAATTACAATTTACACTCTGTTTTTGTTAGAACTACTACACACACACATGCTCAGGACCTATTCATGCACTAATGGAGAGATGTCAGAGGGAGTGGGCTGCCAGCTGGACCAGCGCCCTGAGCGGTGGGGGGGTTATTGTGACTTGCTCAAGAGTACTAAATAGCCTCGGGAAGGAGCTTGTTTTGGTGGAACGTGCGCGTAGGGAGGCGGGCTTTTGAATCTAAATGGCTGTCGAGGGTGTGATGAGAAATCACACAAGGGTAAATACCCCCCCCATCACCTGGCACGCACTGTGACTTCCTATCTCCCCACTCAAACATGTAATCTGTGTTTCATCAATCAAAGCTCACAGATGTAACACTGAATGCAAATACACAGAGACAATCTTCCATTCCTTTACTGCTTGTTACTGTGTGCGCTCGTGTGCGTGTGTGTGTTTCAGCAAACCTCCTGCTTTGTTTTAATCAAATCTTTTCTTCTTTCTCAAATCTTTCTTTTGATTGTAATCATGTGGTGCGAAAGTGACAAAGGATTTAATATTGGACAAATACTTCTCCGAGAAGCAGCTCATCAATGGAAGTGATTGAGGTCTCCTCTCTTAATGCCCGTGGTCAAAATAAAAATATATACACAAGACAATGTCTCATTTGGCAACGGGTTGGCAGAGAATGTTCAGATCGCTGCACATTCATTTTCATACAGATTAACTGAAACCAATGGTTGTCTGGGAGACAGAAAATAAGGATAAAACAGTCTGCAGTTAAGGAGATAAAACTTGAAAAAACACTCTGCTCTACAAATAGATCGACATAGTGGTTGACGGCAAAATAACAATATGTGCCATTTTTGAAAATACAGAATGCAATATTTTTATGGCATTTTAGGCCTTTATTACATAGGACAGCTTGAGACATGAAAAGGGAGAAAAAGGGAGGGGCAGTGGAATGCAGGAAGGCCCGCAGGTCGAAATCGAACATACCACCGCTGCGTCAAGGACGTACCAGCAATTTTCACCAAATGTGGAACGGCAGTGGAGTCATCAGGTTTCCATTGAAGTCAACGTGTGTGTTTCCACTGACTGCGAAGCGGCTGCCTTCAGCTCCAGCGAGCCCCAGCCCTCCGGAGCAGATACGCAGAGCTTCCGGAGAGCTTTTTAAAGAAACCACCACCTTTTCTTTAACTTAACTAGTCGTTTTTCAAGTCAACTTTCGTCACCCCATAATGCTTTCTTTTTTTGAGTATACTTCAAGGTGCTCTAAGCGATGTTGGGTGACGTTACTTCTTGACGTTTGGAAGTATTTTCAAACAAAACGAGACTAGCTCGCCCCTCACCCTCCCTTCTGTGCTTCTGCACACTAGCAGATAGTGAGGAGATGTTTTTTACAGTGTGTTCTGGGGACAGGCAGCTAGCAGGTAGTGAGATGTTTTTTACAGTGTGTTCTGGGGACAGGCAGCTAGCAGGTAGTGAGATGTTTTTTACAGTGTGTTCTGGGGACAGGCAGCTAGCAGATAGTGAGATGTTTTTACAGTGTGTTCTGGGGACAGGCAGCTAGCAGATAGTGAGGAGATGTTTTTTACAGTGTGTTCAGGGGACAGGCAGCTAGCAGATAGTGAGATGTTTTTTACAGTGTGTTCAGGGGACAGGCAGCTAGCAGATAGTGAGATGTTTTTTACAGTGTGTTCTGGGGACAGGCAGCTAGCAGATAGTGAGGAGATGTTTTTTACAGTGTGTTCAGGGGACAGGCAGCTAGCAGATAGTGAGATGTTTTTTACAGTGTGTTCTGGGGACAGGCAGCTAGCAGGTAGTGAGGAGATGTTTTTTACAGTGTGTTCTGGGGACAGGCAGCTAGTCAGTACATGTTGGCATCACAGTTGGTTTCAGTAAAGATTAGCTGTGATTAAAATAGATTCAAATTAAATACAATTTTTAATTCTTTGCTACCGCATTTCAATCATTTGTATTGTTTTTGAACAGCTCCACATCACAGCCTCAGGTCTATTTTCCTTGATGTCGCCAGCGTTCAGTATAATAAATGTACCTTTAAGATGCCTCCGTGGCGTCAACCCACTCTACAAGAACGGCCTCCTTTCTTCCTCTCTCCATCTTGTCATAACACACACAGGGCACCTTTAGAAAAGCTGAATGGTTTTTCTTCTAAATTTCAATAGCATAATTATCAAATCTCCAGAAAAATATGCCTGTTGAGAATCCCACCTCATGTTTCAGAGAAATACAATAAGTCCTCGGTTTGACATTCTGCTCACCAGCCAATGATGTTGCTGGCTTTCCAAAAAGTTCCAAGCCACTTTCACAAGCCACAATTTGTGTGGGAAAAATCACATTTTATTATATTAAAGTTGCATATGGTGTGCATCCATTTTCTTGAAGAACTAAATTTACAACCCTTTTAGAAGTAAATTACTGTTGTAAACATACATAAAATTCCGCTCTGATACAGTGGCTTGAGACCGTTTACATACCCATGCTAGAGCGACAACGGTAGTGAGTAGTATGAAAGACTGGTCCATGAATCCATGTAGGGAGGCTGATTGGAGTGGTGGACGGGTCAAACAACACAGGCCTTTCACCCAGGAGACCGGGGTCCATGTCCCGTTCTTGTCCCGCGTGTCACTTACAGGTACATTTAATACCCCCACCCACAATCTTTTCCAAAAAACTGTCTCGTTTGTCTCTCATATCAGATGAAGATACAGTACGTCCTGACCCAGAGCGTCACTAAGTGATGCCAACAGTAGTGACCAAGCGTGTCTGACTACGTCGCCAGACGCGAGTCCCAAGAGAGTCTAATAGTGACGCCAAAGGGTCCCGACCCAGAGCGTTGAAACGTGACGCCAAGAGTCCCAAACGAAGCGCATCTAAATATAACAAAAGGAGACTTTTTGCCTCAATAACAAATGCCAAAGGCACCAAGCGTCGCTTTCTATGGGAGTGAGAATGTGTTGGACATAAAAAGAGTACACAGGTATTGCATGCTGTAAGGCGTGGAGGGCTGTGGAAGATTAAGGAAAGTGGTTTAGAGCGAGACTGAGCGCTCGCGTGTCACACAGGCGGAGTCGGGCTGGCAGGAGGCTCGTGGGCTTTGGGACTCGGTGTCATTCTACCCACATTTGGCTGCTGAATGAGTCGCTTAGTGTGTTTAAAGGGTCAATCTTACAATAATGGATGGAATAATGGAAATAATTATCCCACAGTCACAATTTGTGCCTGGTGCTCGGTGCTTTAGTGTGGGCGAGTTGTGCTGCCTTTTTCTTGGTCTTCTCATCCACACTGCTCATCACTGCTCCTGGTAACCACCAACTTCTTTTCTTTTCACTTTGCTCTTCACAGAGCTCATTAGACAGCATGGTTCTTACTGGAAAGGATTCACTGGAGTCATACTCATATCACTGATTTTATTTTTAAATATGGAAATTTAGACTTTTTCCCAACTGTATGTATCTAGTATCTGGAGATTTATATTTTTCCATTTTTTTTCTTAGACTTGGTATATTTATATTCATCATGCTCGGCACACCCATATGAGCAGTTATTCACTTTCATTCATATATCTAATATCTCAACATTTCTGTGCTGTACTTTTTTTTTAAGCTGTGAACTTTGCACGTAATTTCGTACTACAATGTACTGTGGTATGACAATAAAGAAATCTTTAATCTTGAGCAACAAGTCCACCTAACCAAACATATTTTTTTTTATTCCTACCCCTTTAATATGACCCACGGGAGAGTTTCATAATTCAGAAACCCGAGCAGGAAAAAACGGTCCACAGGAACTTTTTCCATCCTCACATCTTGTAACGGTCAGTTTTCAATTTCAATTTCAATTTATTTATAGTATCAATTCACAACAAGAGTTATCTCAAGACACTTTACAGATAGAGTAGGTCTAGACCACACTCCAGAATTCACAAGGACCCAACAGTGTCCTCCAGAGCAAGCAACAGTGCGACAGTGGCGAGGAAAAACTTCCTTTTAGGCAGAAACCTCGGACAGACCCAGGCTCTTGGTAGGCGGTGTCTGACGGGCCGGTTGGGGTTAGAATGAAAAGTGGCAGTTACAATCCCAAAAAAAATAGTAGTTGTTAGTAGTCCTTTGTAGTAGGCATAGCAGAGTGTAGCAGGAGGAACATGGCATCGCAGAGCGTGTAGCGGGACCATGGCGACAGCTGCAACCTCGATTTTGGAGCCTCCCTGATCCGAGGAAATATGCTGGGGGAAAAAGAACATGAGGACTCCGCGGGGAATGACTCCCCAGAGCTAGGTTAGTAACAAGCATTTCTGGGACATGGATGCACACAAAATGGGAAGATAGAAAAATAGAGGAGAGAGGAACTAGGTGTGTCACAGGAAGTCCCAGCTGTCTAAAACTATTACAGCATAACCAGGAGAGACAGGGTAAAGAGAGGAGTTTTAAAAAGGTTAATAAAGCCAGTGTGTAGTTTCTGTCTCCCCAATGAGGAATTAGTAATGACAACAATTCTGTCGGTGCGTCCACATGATACAAGCCCTCTGTCAACGCGCGCTCTTTTATTTTTTATTTTTTGCCCAAACATTTTTTTTTAAAGATTTTTTTTTGGTGGACTTTTCCCTTTATTATAGTGGATAGACATGAAAGGGGGAGAGAGATGGGGGATGACACGCAGCAAAGGGCCGCAGGTTGGATTCAAACCCGGGCCGCTGCAGGACTCAGCCTACATGGGGGGCTAGAGGCCGGCCCTTTTGGCCCAAACATTAACATAATACCTTTAAAGTCTTTGTTACATATTATTCTGAGTCTGGACAGACATGGCTGTAAACTGCTTTCACTCTGAGCAATGAACTACAAGTTGTGAAAGAAATGTATACTGAATCTCTCACACACACACATAACATGAATGTGCATGCATGTGTGTGTTTCGGTATACATTTAATTTGTAACCTTTTTACAGAGTGTGTTTGTGTGTGAGTGTGTGAGTGAGTGTGTGTGTGTGTGTGTGAATAGGGCTGTTTAGACAGCACAAAGGCCCCAGCTGTGTGGGAAGTGATTGCTAAAATTGCATCATGGCAGCCTCTCCATCATTCATAGAATACATGACTGCTTCTCCTTTCTCTCCGGCCTCGGAAAGAGTTTGAGCTGCAAGAAGGGTGAATAGGGTGGGGCGGGGTTGGGGGTATGGAAGAAAAAGCTGTGGATGGACGTGTCCTCCTTTGAATTTTAACCTTTTCTGCCATCCTCTTGTCCTCTCGTCTCACGTCCTTAGTTCTAATTTGTTTAGCTCTTTGCCGACCTGCGTCCCTGATTTATTTTGCACCCTGTCTGCCGTGTCTTTCCTCCCAATTTACCCTCTGTGGGTGTCATTCTCTCTTTTCCCTCCATTGCACGATAATTATGACGCTTTCTCCTAATGATGGCCCTGGATTAAAGTCTTCCTGACGCGCGTATAGAATCTGCACTCTGCTGCATCAAGGCTTTCTGGCAGTGCTGATGTGACACAGAGGTGGAAAAATGCAGACTGCAGCCATTTCCAAAACCACAATTCATACCTTAATAATCCCAATTGAACAGTTTGTCAGAACCACAAGCAAATGAGTTGTGTGCCCCTCCCCTTCCTCCCAATGCCAACAGTCTGCATAATCAGCTCTGTGTTTGATGTCTCGGTTTCATGACTCGGCGGTTTAGCATTAAAGCTGCTCTGTGTTTTGACAGTTTAACCTTCCTCTTGCTCGGTCGGCAAATTTCACACTCGTCACTCCATTTGATGAGCTGTCTAATGAACTAAGGACATGATATTGAAATGGTTGATGTAGAATGGGTACCAGATCTGATGAGTCATTAAGCGGCTTTGTTTCTATCGTGTTGCCCGTTGTTTCCACTTCACAAGATTGTTCAGGTGCCGCCGGAAATTCCACCAAATGTCTGTTATTCTGGGATCTCTTTGTGTTGGCGTTCTAACCTCCGGTGATCTCTGCAGGGTAAATCCAGAGGCAAGCTGCACCAATCACAACGATGTATCTGATGTAGGCGGGGCCAGAGGCGAGCTGAACAGATGACGACAGTTTAATCTACCAGTTAGCTCCGCTGCTAGCTAAGCGTACAGGGCTCTGGATACATCACCCTGTGTGTTGTTGTGATTGGTCGTGGTGTTATCCAATTGTATGCAGTGAGATTTTTAAATGCCCGCTTTTGATGCCGCCCCTCGAGATGGGCGTCCTTCATTACTCGATGCCAGACCCCTGGGTCTGGATTTCGAAGCTACACACTTGGCGTCTTTTCTAGAAGCCGCCAGCGTCTGTGTGAGCATTATTTTTTTTAACGCCACCGCCGGCTTTTTTTCTGCAGCTCGGAGCATCACTTGACCCGACGTCAAGTGCTTTTTCACAGCCAACCATTGACAAGCAGAGTAGCCAGAACTTGCAGAGGCGGCTCCGTCCGGTGCTTAGCAACGCCCAAGATGATTGTGATTGGTTTAAAGAAATGCCAATAAACCAGAGCATGTTTTCTTCCCATCCCAGAATGCTGTGTGGACTAGACAGTCCTAGTATTCACCCAGACCATGGCATAAAACAGGGTAAGATCTGGTAACAAACTGGGTATCACACAAGAACCCCAGTTTACAGAACTTTAAAATAAAATTCCCTTCAGCTTGTGCCTGCTCAGCATATTTAGAGAGAACAGGGCTTGTTTAAAAAATATATTCAGCTTCATTAAGTTAAAATTAATGTTCACACAGAATATTTAATTGTGTTTAAAAAAGTGCTAACGTTTCTTGTCATGAGAAACAGCACACAGTGCACAATGTTTCCATAAAAGGAGAATGAAAAAGATCATAGTTTATTATTAAATTACAACAGATCTTTTCCGCCACGTTTGCAAGCACAAAACGCAAGTCCAAGCCTCTTGATTATTGTGACCGACAAGCGAAGTAACAAGGTGGTGGAGGTCTAAAATCTGATGAGGTAAAGGGACGATAATGACGGTGCAGAGTACTGCTAGGACCATTTAAAAATACATAATAAAGGTAAGTAATGATTGCATGGCTGAGAAGGAGAATGTATAAGGGCTCAATTTTGGACTCTACACTCAGGCGCAAAGCTTTTTGAAACACACAAAATCACACCCTCAGATAATATGACGCCCCCCCCGCTGTTAGCGCGAGTTAGTGACAGTGTCTGGACAAATGGCCTGAACATCTGACATCAGTTGGTCGAACGGTTGGTTGGTCGGAGACAGACAGACAGACAGACAGAGGCAAGGCAATTTTATTTGTATAGCACTTTTTAGCAACAGGGCAATTCAAAGTGCTTTACATAAAATCAGTTAAACAGATAAAACACAAGTACAAACAGTTAAAAATCATAAGCATTAAAAACCAATAAAACACATGAACAGATAGTTCAAACATTAGGACACATAAAACACAAGAATAAAAGTTACAGTGCATCATAAGAAATTTAAAGAAATGAACAGTCATTTACAGAAAGGCAGCATCAAAAAGAAAGGTCTTCAGCCTTGATTTAAAAGAACAGAGTAGCAGCGGATCTGCAGGTTTCTGGGAGTTCGCTCCAGATATGAGGAGCATAGAAACTGAACGCTGTTTCACCCTGTTTAGTGTTTAGTTCTGACTCTGGGGACAGAAAGCAGACCTGTCCCAGATGACCTGAGCGGTCTGGGTGGTTCATAGTGGAGTAGCAGATCAGAAATGTATTTTGGTCCTAAACCATTGAGTGATTTATAAACTAGCAAAAGTACTTTGAAATCAATTCTTTGAGACACAGGAAGCCAGTGTAAAGACTTCAGAACTGGAGTGATGTGATCCAGTCTCTTGGTCTTAGTGAGGACTCGGGCAGCAGCGTTCTGAATCAGCTGCAGCTGTCTGATTGATTTTTTAGGGAGACCTGTAAAGACCCCGTTACAGTAGTCAAGTCTACTGAAGATGAAGGCATGGACAAGTTTTTCCAAGTCCTGTTGACACAAGTCCTTTAAGTCTTGATATATTCTTAAGGTGATAGTAGGCAGACTTTGTAATTGTCTTAATGTGGCTGTGGCAGAGACTGGTTTCCCAGCTAGCCCCCCCCCGCTTTTATCACTGAATGAATATTCACGTTGGGCATTTATAGCTGACAGTCATCCAAAGAAACTCCATCTTCAATTCATCAACCATCAGTGAGAAGTGTGAGTTAAAGACTGAACATGTAATAACTAAAATAGTCTTAAGGCTATGAAAGAGGGCAACACAGCAGGTGGTAATGATAACTTACCGTGAAGCAGCGTGGAACCTTTGAACTAAATTGTCTTTAAATTACAGCCCACGCTAAAATCAGACGCACAGCGAGGGAGAGTTGTAAGGAGACGAGCGTGACGCAAAAACACTTCTGCTCTGAAAGAAAAGGATTTCAGCCTTACTTACAAAAGCTGGAACAAACTGAAGGCTTAATTCTTGGATATTTTTTTATCTGTCCTTACGTCCACATCTATAGTCAGTGTATGGATGTATAAAAAAATAAATAAGAAAACAACCAGGATACAGCGTCCGAAGCGGAGCTCCATTCATTCCTGTGAAAGTAATGCACAAAGCCAAAAAGGTTCAACATTTAAAATGACCTGGATGATCGGCGCTGCTTCCACACTATGATGCCCATAGAGCAGGTGTACTGGAGGCTTCCTCGGGCTACTTCCCCTTTAGCACTCTAGTCAACATCCATGACGTTCCACTTCCAGGACTGCTGTGGAGCTGCTGGAATTTCTGCCGGATGTCCCTCTTTTCGGCTGGTTGTCCGTCACCTTCCTCTTCCTTTGTGTTGGCATTTTTTAAACTGCGGTAGACTTATCAGGACTATTGGTAACTGCTCCTCAGATATCTGTCCAATTAAAGTTTTCTGTTGCACGACTAAAACCCCTTTTTAACACGTTCCACCAAAAGAAGTTCCTTCCCAGAAACATGGCATCAGGACTTTGCGTAAATATACTGTACACGCCAACTTTCTTAAGCCAAGTGCCGTGTTATCTGTCCACATTTTGAGCCACCACTTGCCGTGTTATCGCGGATGTTTGCACTTTCATACTACTCGCCAATGCCGTAAATTCACACGCAATCGCAAGGTGATGTAAGTCAATGGAGGCCAAACGGCGTTGATATACGAGTCCTTCCAGAAAAATGCTGACTTTTTTTGTGGAGAAATTCTTAGTTGACTAACACTTACATGATTCTATTGACTAATCAATTAGTTGATTTAAATCGACAGAGCTGTGCGTTTTAAGAGGTGGTTAAGAGTAGAAAAGCACAATATAAATGTAGTTAATTAACTTATCTGTAAAACTGAGTTTATACACAAAATTAATCCTGCAAAAGCACCACTTTAAATTGTGTGTTCACCAGAAAAGTGCTCCTAATTAAGCATGAATAAGCATAAAAAATGACTTAACTAAAGAAATCTTAGTCAACCGATACCAAAACCACAGATTAGTTGACTAAAATGGGACAGCCCTAGTACATGGTTGTAGTTATTGCACCAAAATGTTGCAAATAAATGATTTACTGCAAGATAGTCTGCAGGAATTTGTTAGCACCGTACCCAACAACACCAACCGGTACCCCGCCCTCTCCGGATGTATTCTACAACTATATTTCTATATTATGGTTTAGTGGCGTTCCCTTAATGTCAATGCAAACTTTGTTTTGTGCCCACACACCAAAGCAGCTGTGGAACAGTTCATCTGCGACACAAGCCCCCCGGGGCGCTCGCCGTGAGCAACAAGCTTTCCCACCGCGTCAGTCTTTAATTACAAACATCACGGCGCAGAAAGCAAAGTTACGTACGTGTCGGGTTGTGCAGGTTATTGATATATTTCCTAATTTTAGTACACTATGTGAATGATTAGTGTCAACAAGCTTTCAGAGTGACAACGTCCCACTGAGGCTGGCCTACTTTAGAGTAGCAACATATTTTCAACATTAGATTGCAGGTGTTGAACCAGTTTATCAACCAATGACAAATGTGCGAGTATGAATGCAGGTAACATGCAGAACTGCTACTACTTATCTTCATCATCAATACTAATATTTAGGGTATAGAAGATCATAATACTAATAAATTACAGCATTCATAAAACGCCCAGAGTAGGACTAATAGGTCTTAGTCTACCAAGATTTCTTCAGCCGATTAATCTTTTTATTCTTTTTTCATGTTGAATGACTTATTTCCAAAACACTTCTGAGTGTTCACATCTCTGCTAAACGCAAGACTTAAAGTGGTGCTTTGTATGATTCTTTGTGGAGAATCTGTTTTTACAGATCTGTACAATAATTTCTAAAATAATTTCCCTGAGGGGATCAAATAGTATCCAGTGTTCGTGTGTTAATGGTACATAGACTAAAAACTTCCTTCAGGTTTCACAAGGTCAAATATGAGACTTTAAGATCTTAATGGAGGAGATGAAAGCGCTATATCACGACATCAAAATCAAGGTCAGATTTCAGAGTCTGGAAACATTTTCTGAAACAATTCCCTGATTTTGTCATTGCCATCGTAGGACTGGCGTCTAGACTGGCTGAAGTACCAGCTGCATGCTGGACACACTGTTGGTTAGTATGGTTAGACAATTCTAAAGTGTTGCAGAAACATTTTAAGGAATAAGAGGTTGCGTTAAATTGATGTAGGAAAATTAAAACTTGTTAAAATTGATTCAAGACCTAGAACACAATACTTATTAAGGCCTAACATTTTGATTTTAAAATGTTTGAACCCTGTTCTTAGGTTCGAGGACAGCCCTAGCCCCAAAGGGATGACTTTAAAATGCAACTTTTCTTTGGTCAATGTAAAAAAACAAAGACAAAAGCAGTTCTCCACATTTAAGAAACTGTTTTATATTTTTAATTTGTAAATAAGACCAAGGCTATAGAATGAAAGTAGAGAAAATACATGATGGTATGACAGAAAAGTATTCAATAGGTTTTTCAAAAGTAAGTGAAAATACTGAAAAGTGCACAATTTCAGAAAATAAACATCAGGAATGAGACAAGGTTTTTTTCTTTTCTTTTTTAACCCAGGCAGCTTAAAAAAAAATCCTGAAGAAGAGAACGCTCAGCAGTCCATCTTAACCAGAATATAACGATGTACAGAAATCATCCTCCAGCGGTCCTACGGTCTTCTCTTTTAGCACTCGGAGCACCAACCCTGATTATTAGAAGTCTGCGTGGAGGTGTATCGGTAATGAGTACACAGCAGAACCATTCCTACTTTTATTCTGCATTATCTAGCTTTAGTGTGCCATCACAGGTTTGTTCCAAGGGAAGAGATAAAGTGCAGTAGAGAGTGAGAAGTGAACGACAGAGGCATTAAGATACCTGCCTTCCTATCCAAACATTTATGAAAATGAAATGAATAGTTGTTTAGAACAACCAGAGACAATTCAAAAACGCTCTAAAAGCAGCTTTGATATCAGCGAGCTGGCCCTTTACAAACAGGACAACATTGAAACGTCTGAAAAATGACACAACTGTTGCAGCTTTCTCACATTATATATATATAAAAAAATACAATAACCATTCTCCAGCACAGCCCAAACATGCCGATAGAAAATTGCACTTTAAAGTAGATTAAAAAGTCAGCATATTTTTGTCTATGAGGTGTAAAGATGTACAACTTCAGAGTGCTTACTATTTAATAAGAGTATCCGCAGAGACAGGAGTCATTTGATGATAAATGTGGACAAAATAGCAGAGAGAAAATACTCTAACAGCCAAACGTTGATTAGTGTTGTGAAGGAATAGTTCAACATTTTTGGAAACATGTCAAAAATTTGGGTAACAACATCATCCAACAAAAAATACAATAAACCGCCGCACTAAACAAACAGATGTAGGTGGTGGCGACCCTCGAATCACTTATCCAAAATGTTGACCCATTTCTTTAACTGCCACTTTGCCACGTAGTCAGCTGTACATTTGTGACTTTTCTCTATTCGGAACACAGTATTAAACTACAGTTTTTTAGATTAAATAAGATAACTTAGAAGGCAACTTTTAAGACTTTCCAGCCACTATGAAATAGAAAAAAAGGTGTTGGGCAGCTAAATGATCCCTTCATTGTGTGAAAATAGTGTTAATATGTTGTAGAGTTAATGTAAGTAGGTTCACTGTTTCACCACTCTGGAGCGAAGGCGCCTCTTAATGATCGAATGGTCACTCTCTCTCTCCTCTGGCTCTCTGCTGATCATCTACAACGAGAAAAGAACAAAGAGTTAAACACGTGTGTTTTCTGTAGGCTTGTACTTAGAGAGGCACAGATCCATCTTTTAACAACCAATCAGAAGATCGACAATTTAGGTTAGTGGCTGATCAACTGATCCGAGTGCTTATGGAGTCATCACACCTCCATGAGGACAGGTTTGACTGAGAGTCCACAGTTTTGACTAAAAAAACAATCAAAATAAGTTGCGAGTTGACCTGGAGCAGCCAAGTGAAATGCATTTTCTTTTCTCATTTTTTCCAAGAAATCTGGCCTTAGGCAAATTCTTCTGGTGAGATTTCTGACCAATGAGAGAACAGTTTTCTCTTGCCCTTTGATCATAACTTTGGGCTGCTGTTGAACGTTGCTGTGTGAACAAAAAAGTACCGAGGGGAAAATGCATCAAAATGTATCATTTCACCCACAGAATCTTAAAGTAAATGAGCAAAATATGTGAAAATGGCCCAAGAAATTGTGAAATAAATCAGCAACAATCTGATCAGAAAATGAGTCCTTCCGTACCCTGCTAACATGCCTGTTCCAAAATAAAGTATTGAGCTGTGCTGCAGGCTTACCGTGTGTGTGTACACACACAGGGTTTCTGCAGGTTTCAACAAGTCACATTCAAGACTTTTTAAAAGACCATTATGAATTCTATTCTACGACATAAAGGTACAATGAAATGCAGAATAGGTAAGTACTGCAAAGTGGAAAAAAATACAACAGAGTAATAGTCTGTACATATTAGGGCTCAACGTTTATATGCATTGGCAATAATATTGGGATATGTTACAATGCAATTTCCTAATCGCAAAGGCTGCAATTTGGTCATGTGACTCGCGAGTGTAAATCACTGCACCCCGCAGAGAAAGCATCAACTCGGCATGCTAACGCTACGCCGTAGCCTGAGCCCAGTTCTGTCATTCAAACAACTCTGAGTTGTAGGTTAACACTTTTACAGTCATTACAATAAAACGAAGGGTTCTAATCAGTGTGAATTCTGCCTTCTCACCCCGCCACACAGGTTTGTGGATCGGAGGGTCGCAATTTCGGTTTCATGTTACAGACCTAATAATGACACTTACTGGGTGTGAGGGCATGTCCATGGGGGAGGAGATCTCAGGCCGGTAGAGTTTCTTTTTGTTCTTCTTGGCTCTCAGACCGAGGGATGAAGAGGAGGCGGAGGGGGCTGATGAGTCTGCCTCGCCCCGGCCGCTCACCAGACTCATCATCTTCTTGGCTGCAGAGACAGAGGAACCTGCTTTTTAGAGGAACCTGCTGAATTAGATACTTTACAGAGATTAAGATCTATTTTAAATGATTGGTTAAATTTATGTCAGCGAACCATTTGATCATATTTAATGTGTTCTGCATGGTTCACAAGTAAAACTCATTGGCAGGAAAAATTTTATTTTTAGTCTCGTCAGGGAAATACAAGAAATATAAAATAATGTCAATGATATACTCATCTTGAAAAAAATCTTGCATCTGTAAAGTCAACACTGGCATGGTTGTTATTTATTGTTCAGGTAAAAAAAAAAAGAAAGAAGAGAAGACAATCACTGGGAGAGACATCAGGGTATGCAGTAGGAAAGAAAGGATGTTAGGAAGAGAAAGAGATGGGAGCGGGAGGTGGGGAAGATCGGGAACAATGGAGGGAGAGAAGGAATGAGCAATGGAGAGAAATGGAGAACAAATGAGAAAGAAAAGAGTTAGGTGTTGGAGGCATAAATAAAAGATGATGAGCAGCAGAAAACACAGAGAGAGAGAGAGAGAGAGAGAGAGAGAGAGAGAGAGAGAGAGAGAGAGAGAGAGAGAGAGAGAGAGAGAGAGAGAGAGAGAGAGAGAATGAGATAGAACCAGAGGGAAGGGCGACAATCAATTGACCGAGGGAAACTGCCCGGGGATAAAACTCGCAGATGACTCAGGTTGATTCCAATGTGTTCAATGTCTCCGTTTCCTCCTCTAAGCCATCATTAGTGTCTCTAACTCGGCCGCCCTTGCCCGGCTGCTGTGTCAAACCGGCTTTATCCTTCCAAATGACTCCGACAGGAACTCTGAGGTTTGTCAGTGTGTCCTACGTTGTGTTGCTGCATGCAAGTTTTCATCTGTGAAATTCAAAATTTCTAAAAACTCCCTTGGGCCGGGTGATTGTCTTTGATCAGTAAATGACTGAAGGTGAATGAGTATAATGCAGCACAATGCACTGGGGAAGACATTGTATATACACACACACACACACACACACACACACACACACACACACACACACACACACACACACACACACACACACACACACACACACACACACACTGACCTTTAGTGCCGAACAGCGTGGGGGAGCTTTGCAGGAAGTCTCCGATCTTCTGCAGAGTACCTTCCTTTCTGCTGCGGATGCTGCTCTGGGAGTCACTGCGGCTCGATGGAGAAGAGATCTGATCCCAGATGACAGTGAACAGTGGTTAGTCTGTCAGCGTGTACAGTGGGAAAAGCTCCATGTTGCTTACAGCACAAGCGTACGGAAAACACAACTGGTGAGGGAGTCCAGTGTAACCCAATGATCTAAACCACAGATCACCAAATGACAAACTGTCCCTTGTAAACATCTATTTGTGGAACTACCTCATGGTTCACCTTTGAACTACCGCACTTAGTATAAGAAAGCAGTAGGGTTGGATATCACTATATGTATGTATGTGTATATATTCTTTTCTTTCTCCCCCCTCGATAACAGTGCTAAAACGATACTTTAAAAAACAGTGCCTGAACCGATAATTCAGAAGAAGAAAAAAAGAGCACAAAATGACAAATGTTTCAACCAAAACCATGATAGCAGCTATCGCCGTGGTCCTGCTGCGCGCCCTGCTGTGCGGTGACCTACCACGCCCTGCTATGCCATGCTGCATCCTGTGGCACCCTGCGGTGCTCTGCGATGCCATTAACTACTACAACTACTATATAGCATCCCTGTTCCATTATCTTTATTGTGACTATTGTTGCCACTGAGACACAAGAGCCTGGGTCTGTCCCAGTTTCTTCCGAAAAAGGGAGTTTTTCCTCGCCACTGTCCCACTAAGTGCTTGCTGTTGGGAATATTACTGGAATTGTTGGGTGTATGTTAGAGTGTGGTCTAAGTGTCTTAAGATAACTGATGTTATGATTTGATACTATAATTAAAATCAAATTGAATCCTTTGAATTCACAGTGAAATACAGTCACATATTAGACCGTTTAGCTTTTAACATTTTAACCGTGTTAACACTTTGTTGTCTTCTTGTCAAAATTGAAAATCAACACATTTGTTGACGCTTTATATCAATGTTTTTAAGTTTTTCTTACGTTTTTGTCCTTTTTTTCAACACTTTTGATGCTTTTTTTCAATGTTTGTTATTTTTTTACGTTTTCAACATTACATAATATTAACTTATTAACTTAAGTTTTCCACTTATTTTTGGAATTTATGGTCAATAAACCTTATTTGTAGGAAATTAAACCAAATGTTTGAGTTAGAAAAGGAGATATTAGGAATTATTGAGACTAAAATTAAAGGAATGGATGTTGATGGATAATCAGACTGGAATATGTCAACTTTTACTCAATTTTTTGAAACCTCTTCAATTTCTTTTCAAATGCTATAAAATTGAATACGACAACCCAAAATGAATGAAAGTAGAGATTTGTACTTGCGTTGTGTGGAATCAATCATGTTATTTTTGGGTATTTACATTTGGGTAGCTAAAAAGAACATTTATATAGGGCAACATGAGGGCTATGGTAGGCTCAAGTTACTTGCTGTCAAGTGCAACCTTAACAAGCGCTGCGTGCAGTCATGCTTCTGTTGCCGGTATTGTCGGTTTTGGAGCAAGAGAGAGTAGCGCAGGCATTTAACTGGCACCGACGTCTGCGCTCTCATCCGGTAGATACCAGTCATTTAGGAAGAGATGCCATATTGGCACCAGGTTTTGGTACCCAACCCTACAAAGCAGAGGCTATTTGTTGTTCACCATAATGACTTTGACCTTAGCAACCCTCTAAGCAATTAGGGTAGAAAATGAAATATTAAACTATGAATCACAATGACAGCCAGCCGACGAAAACAGAAGACCTCATGCAAAACAAATGTGACATCCTCTGTAAGAGTACAATGACCTGCTGTGTGTTGAATTAGTATTCTACCAAGTTTTCTACATTGAGGTGTTAACTGTATTATTTTTTAATACATTCACATGAACACACTGTCATGGTTATGCATGTGTCTGTACGCGTTTGTGTTTGGTTATCACCTCCTCTTTGTGTGGGGTCAGCTTTGGCATTGGTTTGGTCCGCGTGTTCCTTCTGTTCTCAGCCTCCACCTCCTCCTGTAAACACACAAGGCAATACACAATTTAGACACACAATCAAGAGTGTGTACGAAGTCATCTGTACCAGAGGAACAGTAAGAGGTTGATGAGAAGAGAGGGTTTTAAAAAATAACAACCACAAAATGATGATGGGGCCAGATGGTAATATGAGGTAGACGTCAGTAGAAAAACACTTTGTGCACCAGCCTCAGTGGCCGTCAAAGTTCAAATGCACTCATACCATTTTAAAATCATTTTTCAAAGAGCGAAAACATGCTCCAATTTAGTTTCATTTACCTGCCACAGGGGCTTGAAGAGTCTCAGAAATACCCGATCGATCTTCAGTTCACTTACAAACAAGATTTTGATGTCAGTGACAGGCACTATTGTCCACCTTACGTAAAAAACCCTTCATTAAGACTAGAAGAAAACAAATACGTGGGTCTATGATGTATTCTGTAGTTGAACACAAGTTCAGAGAGAAGACTTTGGCTTTCAGGAAGAAAGTAAAGGACAACCTTTAACATTTTCTTCTTTCTATTTATATCCCAGGTATGCCAAGGATAACAGTCGCCTACAGTTTCTTCTATCAAGTGAAGCGTGTGACAATTTTCTCCCTGTTCTGCTGTCGGAGAGGTAATGAGTTGAAACATGATGGCATATGAGTTCATGGAGAAGGACTGCATAAAAGCCTAAATGTGGAGCTTCGCAGATTGTGTCTTATGTGTCAGTTTGAATATGAGTGCTCTGCTGAAGCTTAAGTGTTATTCCACCAATAAAATAGGACTATTATGCAACTGCACCCTTTATTTTGTTTCCAGCCATTGTGAAGTACAAAGAATGATTTGTCAAGAAAGGTATGAGTTTTGTGAGACTTCACTGCACTGGCTTGGCGAAGGACATCCTTTCGCTGATAAGTGAACCTTTTTTATCGCAACCACATTTGCTGGATAAGGTTGAAGCCTCAAATTAAACTGGATGAACATGGTTAAATTACACAAAAAAAGCCCTAACTGATCGTGTCAAAATGTACCAGGAAACTACTGAAAAAAATCTTTACACTCCTACAAGTATTACACTACAAGTATTTTTCTACTTTCACCGGCAACAGTCAAACTATTTCTTGACACAAGACTCAAATGAATGTGCTTAACCTTTTGGTATTTTCTTGACGATCTTAGGCTTCTAGTTCGTTTGTCTGATTCCTGGGTCTTATCGCTTCAGTTAATAGCCTGCCAAAAAAGAAATATTTCTTTCTGTGGTTCATCGACCATTTCACCAAGTCGTATTCATCCCTGGCGGTACTCAGGTGTGATAAGATGTGATATGTCTGTATATTCCTGCATCAGTACAACAAATCCTTGGATATATTTTGGTATTAGGAAATGCAATTCTGACTCACAACTAGCCGGGGACATGCTGACCTGAGAGGGTGGCTCACCGTGGTGGAAGCCATAAAAATGCTGCACTTTGAAAAGCAAAAAAGGGTTGAAACACATGAAAGCATCAATGACTCGGAGTACGCTTTTAAAAATAATCTGAGGTAGAACGGATAGGGAGAGAGAGAAAGTATGAAAGTAGATATAAAAAAAATTGAAAAATGTACATAAAAAAGGAGCTGGAGAGAGAGAGTGTGTGTGCACATGTGAGAGCGTGAGGAAGAAACAAGTGGAAAGATACAGATCAGTAGTGCAGTGATAGCGATAAACCGTAGAGGATAAAGTAAACAAGATGAAGCATATATGTGTGTATGTGAGTGTGAGTGTGAGAGAGAGAGAGAGGGAGAGAGAGAGAGGGAGAGAGAGAGAGAGAGAGAGAGATCAGATGATAGAGGGAGCATGTGAAGAAAGTAAATGAGACGTGAGATAATGTGAATCAAGACTGGGGACAAAGAAAGATGCAGAGAAGATAGTGGGAAGCAGAGATGTGCTGCAAGTAGATCGTTTTCTTGCCAGATTTGGAAGAGCAGATTCTATAGTTATTCCCCAGTGTTTCCCAAAATTAGAAAAGGGGTGTTTACACAATTATATACATGTATTTCCTTTATATATTAGTCATTCAATTTAAATACACATACATTTACTTCCCCTCCTCAAATCGTATCAATAGCAAACAGTAGTCGTGTAAGGTGAAACGTGTCTGTATTTGACATGTGAGAAGTTTGGATTTATGTTAAAGCTATAGTGCGTAGTTTCTGTCTCCCCCTTGAGGAATTCTAAGTAATGACAACAAAACTGACAGCACGTCCACATGACACAAGCCCTTCCATGATCGCGCATTTTTTATTCCAAAAATGTCAAACAAAAACCAGCCTTAATATGAGCCGTTGCCTTCATACAATCCTCCATATATACATGCATCTTTAACAAAACAGTGAAATGACTAGGAGCAGACTTTAATGACTGAGTCATTAAACACAGATTTATAAGACTAGAATACAGGCGGTGAGAACAGAATAGAAAGGAGGGGTGGGGGGGAGAGACTACAAGCTGTACTCTAAGAAACATTTATATAGTAAACAGTACATCAGTGTGTATAACTGATCGACTCCACGGTGCACCTCCGGTGACAGGGCCACACTAACAATAATCCAATATCTTCAAATGTCTTTCTAAAAATTCAGAAAGATTTTCTGGGACAGGGGTGACGTCTCCTCTAAATAAGAGGCATAACATCATCCATAAATCATTAAGAACTCATCTTCTGAATAGACAGAAGTGGCTGGCTGGGAGAGATGAAGCATCATGAGAGACCAAGAGTAGAGGAATGACCGAAAGAGGTTCAAGGACAGAAAGACAAGAGGAGCGAGAGAGAGAAAAATGATCAGGACTGAAGAGAAAATGATTGTGTGCCAAGAGTAAAATCTGAAGCAGTTTATTTGCTTGTGTGTTCACATTTTGCCAGTTTACATGTTCCAGCCTGCCAACACTATTATCTCGAAGAAAAATTGAATGGTGCAGAAGTGTGGATGACGGATGACAGGCTGTATCGCTGCTGGGTCGCTGCTTACAGATGTCAAACTCATCTGATAAGAATCCACTTTACCATTCAACTCCCTGCCTGGGTGTCACATAGATGAAGTACAAGCACTCTATTTAAGTGGGAGCAATTATATTTACATTATTCCATTGATTCTGACAATATAATTATTTCCAAAAACAAGACAAGTGGCAAGGAGATTGAATGTATCTACTTCACATTTACTGTAACGATGTTTTAGAAGCAGGAAGCAGAATGAGAAACACATATGTGACAAGCATAACAAATAATGATAAATACTCCTCGTAATTTATGATTAATTCATAGGAAAAACACAAGTACAAAATGAATCTTGAATTAAGAAAAAACAAAGATAAAATGTAATAAAACTTACTGTAACACTAACATGGGACACTTGGATAAATGCAATTATGATATCAACAATGTCATAAGGCAAAAGCTGTGAAGGTTGCAGTTTTCTCCAGGAGAAAGCTACCAGTCTAACCCCTATTGTCCAGCAAGCGCCTTTGCGCTCCGGATGCTCCGCGACCCTGCGAGCAATCACAGCCATTCTTTCACTTTTGGAAACTAGAGGCAGGTCCTGACTGTTTTGATTCTAATGGGACTGGTAACATGAACACATATGAGCGATTCTTTTGCAACGTAGTCACCAAAGTAAATACTGCACCCATTTTTCATCAGGCACATATCTCCAGAACATTATGACACTAAAACAGCATTTTTCAGACAAATTAGGCAAAAAAAAAAAACGTAGTTTGAGACCTGTTTCTGTCTCAGCATCAAACTATTGCGAGATCTGCCAGCACCAACCAACGTTGCATTTTTTTTTAATGCTAAATATTACTTTTAGCGGTGTAAATATCTAATGTTAAGGGAGAAAAAAATATATATACGTGAGGACTGTACTACGTACCACTCACACACATCACACACAGTGGCCGAGGCTGCCGTACATGGTGCCACCTGCTCATCAGATAAACACTCACACACATCTACACTCCAATGGCGCAGCATTGGGGGCATCTTGGGGTTCAGTGACTTGCCCAAGGACACTTCGACATGGGACTGCAGGACCAGTGATCGAACTATCAACATTCTGATTGGGGCAGCGTATAATGCTTTCTTATAATCTTTAGTTATAGAAAATCTTTGCTGTAATACACAGTGGTGTTTAGCTTGGACTGTGAAGCCCCAAAATTAATACATGATTATTGATTAAGTTGTTCTCGGCAAGGACACTACTCTGTAAATGCAGTAGTACAGGATGAAGTGATTCAAGTAGCAACTGGCACTCAGCTGCGAGCAGTGTGGGCCTGTGGTCATACAAGCGACCCTGTAATAATAATTTCGAACTTCGCCACAGAGTTATCCGCTGAAGTGTCCTTGAACAAGGAACTGAATCCAAGCAATTTCCAGGAGCGCAGCCCTGTTGCTCAGGCTCACACTCTGACCTCCCTGTAGAAGGGAGGAACAGGCTACAGCTAGATTGTATCCTCCCTCAAAGACATCAAGAGTCTGTGGCAATAGCAGCACGCTGACCAAAGCTCCACTTCACCCGTCCAAATACCCTCTAGTCCACTTGGTGAAAATAAATAAAGAAAATCTGTTTACAGAGAATTAAACGTGTAGGTGTCCAGACCGAGCTGCAGGGCGAAATCAAATCGCCGGCAGAGTGTTAATGAGTAACATATTCCTAATTTAGTTGCATGACTAAATGTCATTATAACACTATAACACTAACCAACTATGAAGCAACTGTTCATGTTTTGCAACCCACATCAATCTATAAGCTGAAAAAAATGGATCCAAAGTTCTGCAACACTCTCTTTAGAAGTCATTTCCCCCATCTTATAGATGAAAAATAAGACTGGAGACCAGCTCTACACTGTACCACAGAAGCATCATGTAAGACGTTTGTTTTTGAGGGTGAATGCCGGAGGGAATCTGTGACATTGAGGAAAAATGTGAAGGGGGCGTCTTCAGGCATTAGTCACTTTGGTCTTTAACATGGAAATGAGTAAATTAATGGCACACTAACAAGCAACCCATATAAACATTCTCATTGCTGTGATGCCTTATTGGCCATAATCAAATTATGTGCACATAAATTTAGTTGTTGTTGCAGTTTTATGTTTCATATCCTCACCTTTATACATTCTTGCATCTACTGTTGGCTAGCAGCCAATGAAGGAACTGGAGGTGAAAACATTGTTAAAGGACAACAACTATCCTGCGTGAAAGGTTTTCCAAGTATTCTCTGCTGGATTTGTGAGGAAAGTTAGGGATTCAGGCCTGCAGCCTTTTGATCATAAGCACTCTTTTAATGCTTATACTACACTGCTTCTATACTTGAACTTTCTGTATAAAATCCTTTACCAAATAATGTGACTTACTCATGATGGGTAAGCCATCTGGATTAAAATATACGAATGTGGATAATGATGATGAATAATGAGGAATGTTTGGTTGTATGCTTATGAGTATGGAAGGGTTAAAACATGATGCGGTTCTGTAAAAGAAAAATATGTACCTTGTGTGTTGGTCGTCGTTTACTCCTTCTGAAAATGTAAGACTTTAGAAAAGAAAGAACTTGGTTAAAAACAAACCTGTAATGTATACATGGTACACATTAATTAAACAATAACTATCTTGTCAGTTAGATTTTGAGTTTGTTGTGACATACTGAGACACTTATAAGATGGAATGGAACAGGAAAGAAAGCATTAAAAATGTATAGAGTTCAGGTCCTGATGGGATTGGATACAAAGTGCCACTGGTGCCACCATGGTGTACAGCAGAGTCTATTATCAAGCTGTTAGACGCCATTTGTGTTCAATGTTTAAAACCAATAGACTGTGTGTTTGAAGATCCATATATTTTGTGTTGTTCACAGAGGGTATATTTTAAAATCACAGAATTTCCTTCTGTGGGAAAGCCACTAAAAGTTTCAAGAGGAACATACCGAAAGAATGAAATCCATATACAGTGGGTACGGAAAGTATTCAGACCCCTTTAAATTTTTCACTCTTTGTTTCATTGCAGCCTTTTTCCAAAAATCAAAAAAGTTCATTTTATTTCTCAGTAATGTACACTCAGCAACCCATCTTGACAGAAAAAAACAGAAATTTAGAAATTTTTGCATATTTATTAAAAAACAAAAACTGAAATATCACATGGTCATAAGTATTCAGACCCTTTGTTCAGTATTTAGTAGAAGCACCCTTTTGATCTAATACAGCCATGAGTCGTTTTGGGAAAGATGCAACAAGTTTCTCACATCTGGATTTGGGTATCCTCTGCCATTCCTCCTTGCAGATCCTCTCCAGTTCTGTCAGGTTGGATGGTAAACGTTGGTGGACAGTCATTTTCAGGTCTCTCCAGAGATGCTCAATTGGGTTTAAGTCAGGGCTCTGGCTGGGCCATTCAAGAACAGCCACAGAGTTGTTGTGAAGCCACTCCTTCGTTATTTTAGCGGTGTGCTTAGGGTCATTGTCTTGTTGGAAGGTAAACCTTCGGCCCAGTCTGAGGTCCAGAGCACTCTGGAAAAGGTTTTCGTCCAGGATATCCCTGTACTTGGCCGCATTCATCTTTCCCTCGATTGCAACCAGTCGTCCTGTCCCTGCAGCTGAAAAACACCCCCACAGCATGATGCTGCCACCACCATGCTTCACTGTTGAGACTGTATTGGACAGGTGATGAGCAGTGCCAGGTTTTCTCCACACATACCGCTTAGAATTAAGGCCAAAAGTTCTATCTTGGTCTCATCAGACCAGAGGATTTTATTTATCACCATCTTGGAGTCCTTCAGGTGTTTTTTAGCAAACTCCATGCGGGCTTTCATGTGTCTTGCACTGAGGAGAGGCTTCCTTCGGGCCACTCTGCCATAAAGCCCCGACTGGTGGATTGCTGCAGTGATGGTTGACTTACTACAACTTTCTCCCATCTCCCGACTGCATCTCTGGAGCTTAGCCACAGTGACCATTGGGTTCTTCTTTGCCTCTCTCACCAAGGCTCTTCTCCCCGATAGCTCAGTTTGGCCGGACGGCCAGCTCTAGGAAGGGTTCTGGTCGTCCCAAACGTCTTCCATTTGAGGATTATGGAGGCCACTGTGCTCTTAGGAACCTTAAGTGCAGCAGAAATTTTTTTGTAACCTTGACCAGATCTGTGCCTTGCCACAATTCTGTCTCTGAGCTCTTCAGGCAGTTCCTTTGACCTCATGATTGTCATTTGCTCTGACATGCACTGTGAGCTGTAAGGTCTTATATAGACAGGTGTGTGGCTTTCCTAATCAAGTCCAATCAGTATAATCAAACACAGCTGGACTCCAATGAAGGTGTAGAACCATCTCAAGGATGATCAGAAGAAATAGACAGCACCTGAGTTACATATGAGGGTCACGGCAAAGGGTCTGAATACATATGACCATGTGATATTTCAGTTTTTGTTTTTTAATAAATATGCAAAAATTTCTAAATTTCTGTTTTTTTCTGTCAAGATGGGTTGCTGAGTGTACATTACTGAGAAATAAAATGAACATTTTTGATTTTTGGAAAAAGGCTGCAATGAAACAAAGAGTGAAAAATTTAAAGGGGTCTGAATACTTTCCGTACCCACTGTATAACCCAAATGAAAGCAGTGGGAGCATCGTTTGAATTGCCTAAATTGTGTTTCAAAGTGCTGGTGTGGGAACCAGAAGCATTAAGGTATGTGGCTTCTGAGGTCACTAGACTTTTGCAAATATTCTACAAAAGTGCTGAAGAGAGTATTTGTACAGAAAAATTACAGCAGTTAAGTACCTTAGACCATGAGGTCATATTCTGTATTGTAGTGTTGAGGCCATGACTATATTGTGCACCCATTGAGTGGACACAATGAAAACACCTTACAATGTGACGTTATCCATTACAACAGCCTCACTCTAACGATAACTACTCACTGAAAAGCTATCAAGAGATTAAAAAGTAAACCTAAAACCATGAATGAATATGTCCAAACAACAACTTACCATTAATATCTTATGAATCCAAGTACTAAAATTTAAGAGAGCTATCCTACAAATGTCCATTCATACAGTACATATATGAGAATGTCAAGAATAAATTGTTTGGATGTGAAAGCGCATTTATCTGCAGCAGATTAAATTTTTCCTTTACATATTTTACATGGATTATTTTCTTTTTATTAAGTTCTGCTTAATTAATGTGTGATGACCACCTGTCTAGAACATATGAACTTATACTTAGATAATCTATGAAGAATCACTGATGCAGCAGCAAACAAAACCAACAATTTCCAGATGTAACTTGCTTAGTCAAAGGTACTGAAGAAAATCTGATTAAGACAAGTCTATTTAATGTGTTCTACTCTCATGACTTTCCCCTTTCGCGTTGATGCATCACAAGCACAGCCAAACAGAAACTTAAGCACCATAAATACTCAGCTACTTTATCCAATTAATGATGGCTAAAGAGTGAAGATGAGGGTGATGGATGGGTTGCGGCTTTAACGTGGCTGCACTTAAAAAAAAAAAAAAAGGAAAAAAAGACCATTCTACAAAACTAGCTAAAGGTTTTGAGGACTTCAGTGTTTGTCTGTCTGTGTGAGAGACTCTCACTCTCTCCCTGACATCTGTGAGGCCCTATTATGTTGCCTCATTAATCATCGGTGAACCTGCTCTCTGCCTGTGCTCCTGCTGACTCTCGGCAGGATCAAGGATAGGCCAAGATCCTGCTGGCAGGCGGGGGGGGGGGGAGAGAGAGAGAGAGAGAGATTCTGTGTACCAGTCATTTTCAGATGATCTAAAAGGCCCCACTGGCGAACACACTGCATGTCTCTTACCCTAAAGCAGCATTGGCTTTAAATAGCTTATATAACAAACATACTGTACAAATTCTCGTTTTCAAAATAACTAAATAAAAATGCCATTTAACTATTTATTTTTAAGAGGAGGGGGAATAATTCCTGTGGTTCTTAATCCAAGCCATGGTCGTTTTTTTCATAGTGGGGGAAAATCCACATTTTAGTAAACTCAGGGTCTTCCACAAACACCATATTTGTAATAGTATGCAGATTCTGACATTTGCAAATCCTACAGCTGCCTTAAGCTAGGGGGGCAAAAATACAAATGCAGACACAGCCCTGGTACACCATCGTCCTATCAAGCTGTATTTATTAACCTGCTAACAACTGACTATTTACACACCCAGTAGACTTACAGTTGCATTATCCTTAATTTGGAATTATGTTTGTGTCCATATGATCAACCCAAGTCTAACATTTACTATCCTCTTAGCTCTGGTTTGGTCTCCACCAACTCCCGGGAAAATATCTGACTATTTAGCTGCTAGATGTTACTCCTTTACCAGTTAATCTCTTTATTTGCATGCTGTTAAGTTATTCATCAGGGTTTCTGCAGTCTGATAGTCAATTCTATCCTAATATTAATATCAGTTACAGACTGTGATAAAGCGAGAACATGGAATATGCTGTGCTAACAGATGTGTACATTAAGTACATGCTGTGCAGTTAGACTCCGTGCAGATCTAAAATCTCAGCAGCCAACTGTCACCGCTGTGACAGCTTCTCCAACTTTTTACCATCATCCATCGCCTTTTATTGTTTCTGCACCTTTTCAACCACTCTACCCACAATCCCTCCTCTTTCATCTTGACATTAAACCTCCTCCCTAATCTCTCAACCACCCATCTCAGCTTGCCAGCCACTTTCATCTTCCCCGTCTCTTCTTTCCATCCTTCTCTGCTCTCTACTGTTTTCCCTCTGCTGTCTTCGTCTATATGTACTTCCTCCGAGCTTTGTTTCATTATACTTCCTTCCTTCCTGGCTGGCATTTCCTCCGTCTCTCACCCTTAACCAATCTCTCTCAATTTATTCTTTCTGTGTTGCTGCCTCCACATCCCTCAGCACTATTTCCTCAGTTCATTTTGGCCCATTCCTCTCTTGGTTGTAAAGCTCACCTTCCGTCTTTGTTTCAAACCTTATTCCCTCCTTTTTCTGTTGTTGGGTACTAAATTTTACTTTAGCGTCCTTTATTGGACTGTTAAAGTATAAAGGCCGACAGAGTCATTTCAGTCACCATGTTGACCCACAACATACCCCCACCCCGTATGTTTTTTTTCTCCATATGTTCAGATGAGAAAGGCTTTCCAAGTGGAAACTGGGTCATTGCAGCAGCATGACTAGAGGTACTAGTTAAAGAACAAAGTGTACAAAGAAAAAAAGACAGACGATGTCTATGAAGCTGAAATTATTTTTAAAAAGTGTGCATGAAAACAGAAAACATCTTTTTACCCACAGAGAATTTGTCTGGGTCTCACGTCTTCTCTTCTGATTTTGTCTCTACTGCCTTTATGAAAGAGATGTGTTCTTGTTCATAAATGTTGACTGGCTTGCCCCAGATCCCCAGAATAAAATCTGATGTAACGTCGCATCACTTTGGATGTGCTGTAGAAGCCCTCCTTATCACAAACACCTAGATATTTTTGTGTTTTTTTTATTAAACAACCCCCCCACCTCTCCTCTTCCCATTCCACCTCTCCTCTTCCCATTCCCCCCTCTTGAACCCAGGTCAGTCAGCATACTTTGGGGCTTCATCGCAGATTTTTAACCCCTGTGTAAATACTCCCACTGCTGGTATCAAAAGAGAAGATGTCGTCATATGAGAAGAGTACAAGGAGACTGAGTTAGATTGGGAGGAATACTTGTTACATTAACGTGGCCTAAAATGTTCCAGCTAATGAGCTTTTGCCGGAGTATGTAGGCACATTGCTAACACGCCTTCACATAGTTCTTAATTGTGACGGTTAAAAAAAATATTGAGAAGGGAAGATGTAGAGCATCGGGGCTCCTTCTTCTCGTTGCTCTAAGTCTCTTCGGGAGCTGTCAAAATTATAGAATACATAAAACTACAGGTTTGGCCCACTCACAAAATTGTTTTAATTACTGTCATTTTCCAATGAATCACTTTAAAAAAGAAAAAGAAAAAAAAAAATAAGTAAATCAAATCTACATATGAACATTCTCTAAACTGTAGGTTTGGCACGTAAAAATGTACTGAATAGTTAACTCAAAACCGTCCAGTGTTTCCCTAGCCCCATGCTTTATTACTCTTAAATATTTAAGCCTTGAGAAGTCTGGCTTTGTTAAAAGAAAAAGGGGTTTATTACAAAAACATTTTATAGTCCTTAAAGTGCCCATATTATGCTTTTGCCTTTTCCCCCTTTCCTTTATGGTGTTGTATATCATTTTTGGGCAGGTCATAGGTTTACAAAGTGAAAAATCCCAAAGTCCCCCCCAAAATCCAACAGAAAACTTGGTTCACAAACGGCTCTATTGTAGTCCAGCTGTTACTTCCGTGACGAATGTGAGTCAGTTTGTAACACACGTTATAATGCTCGCCTAGCTGCTAGCGTGGCACGCCCTAATACTCTGAGTCTGACTAGCTATCAGTACTTACTGTGCATGTGCGAAGAAGAAGAAACTGAAGTGAGATGCCTCACTCTGTAGCTAAAACAGAGAGCCCAACACACAGGGTGAAAAGAGGAGCTGCAGCAAGTACAACAAAAATAGGGTGTTTTCTGAAAATGAAACCACATAAACCTATTCTGGTACAACCTCTAAATACAATTATGAACCTGAAAATGAGCATAATATGAGCACTGTAAAGTAAGGTATCAAATTAAAGTATTTGAAACTTTGGTGTCGTCTCGGCTCTAGTATTGTTTATGTGAAAACTTTTTCACCTCTACTTTTCAAAATGTTAATCAAAAACACTTAAGTGGGAAAAATGTTTAAAGTGGCTGCATCGCAAAGTTGACTCATTCAGTTTCTAAATAGCTTTCCTCTTGATGCCATCTCAAAGCGGTTTATCATCTTTTATTCAGCAACGTTCACTTTCCGTGATGTGAAGATGCAATGTCAAGTAGCATCTGGGAAAACAGCCCTAAGAATATTTATAATTACAACTAGATACTTTAAGGTATTAAAAAAACAAGGTAACATTAGCAGACTGCTGTACGGAGCACCAGAGGTGACATGGAGGGGAATACACACACACACACACACACGGCGCAGCATCAAGGGCAACTCTGGGTTCAATGTCTTGCCCAAGGACACTTCGACATGGGACTGCAGGGTCAGGGATTGAACCACCAGTCAAGATCTCGAGTTTGAGGAAAAGAAAAAAAACATTGACTTTCAAACTCGAGTATAGTATTTGTACCTTTTCCCCCTTCATACCGCCGCAATTAAAATGCCCATCTTTCATTAGTCAAAGATAATCAACTGCTCTACAGGGCAGCACTGAAAGCAATTTGTGAAGATAGATGAAATAATCCTCTGCTAGGTAAAAATAAAATCATGGGGTGCTATGTTAAATGTTTTCCAGATTTTGCCATACAATGTACTGTAGTGACATGTACAGTATTATTATATTTTTTCTACCAATAGTCTTTTTTATGTTTGTCTGCTAAATCTCTGAAAACCAAATTTGAATGGACTCAGCTTTGTCTGTTTTAACATTGAAAAGGCCTACATGTATTCTGATTTGCATTGCATTCATACACTTGCCCTTGGTGACAACACTTTATTCCGGAGGGGTTGCTGTTGTCAACGAAGGTGTGAAAATATTGCCCACAAGTCCTTGCGCAGGAAGTAAAACTGATTTATGGGATGGCACTGTGGAAATGATCAACCAAAAAAAAAAAAAACACATATAAGGGGCTCTATACAGTTATACAGTAAGAGTTAAAAGAGTGTGTGTGTGTGTGTGTGTGTGTGTGTGTACCTGACATGAACCTCCTGTACGTGAAAAATGCTTGAAAACTGGAGATAGTCTTGTATCATTGGGGGTTATATGCACTGAACAAAACTAAAGACATAAGACAATTACCAACTCAAAAAAGGGGGATGTTATTGTTAGATATGGCATATAGATTAATTTAATATTTTCAAATTATTTTAAGCCCTCATTTATTTTTATTTTTTTTACTTTAAAATGCAAATTAGGCCCTGCACAGGACAGTGAAATGATTTAGTGAAAATGACACTTAAGAAATTCCTAATTCTGCCCCATGGTTGGATAGGCTTAGGCGTCTGGGGGAATAAATTGATGATTGGAAGTACATCGACAGTTGTTTTTTGTTTGGAATTTTTGATATTTTTTTTCAACAGAAGAGAAACAGTGGGGGGAAAAAACAGCATGTGGAGCTGACAAACTTACACATAACTGGGTAAATTAAGGGTTTATTTTGACCAAACCAGAGTTGGTGATTGTTGGAAGAGTGGCGTTTGGGAAATTTATTTTGTTTGTCAAATTTGAATAAAGTCTGTTTTACGATGCAAGGTTAAATTACAGTTTCTGTCAATGGAGTCTGGTGGCTTTGAGGAGAGCAAATAACTATTTGTTTCACTCCGTGAGTCCACCCCCAAAACAAGAGTTGACAAAATTGCAGAAAGACCAACCAAGACAGCTTTGGTGAGTTTTAGGTAATGTTGTAAGAGGATTACATATCATCACAATGTGAATCAGCTGAAAATTGATAAAACTATTCAACTGACAAAAAAGAATACAGCAGTATGTTTTGTTTGCCAATAATAAAGTAGTTGCTACCGTATTGTCTTGAAATGGATAGCCCTTCATGAACATTGCAACTTTTATCATATCTACGGGTGCAGGATATAGAGACTCAATATCGTTATTGCAATATATCTAAAGTATGCAACATTTTGTTTATTTTGTGGAGTGCTGCGTCCGGTCTGTTGGCTGTGTGGCTTAGTTGTATTTGATTTAGAGCCCGCTTGAAACGCTATAATGATCATTTTTCATTGGCCAGTTACTGTGCCACGGTCAGCACACGGGTCCACTACATGGCAAACACTATGGAGCGTATCACGTGACGGGTGTGCATATTTCAACAGATTGACAGTGTAAGTGAAGAAATAGAGAAAATGCAGAACGAATCAGAGAAGAGAAAGAAAAGGTGTGTCCTGTTCTCTTCATGTATATTTATACTGTCCAACCAGTACAACATGTCCTGTTCTCTTCAACCAGTACAACATGTCCTATTCTCTTCATGTATATTTATACTGTCCAACCAGTACAACATGTCCTGTTCTCTTTATGTATATTTATACTGTCCAACCAGTACAACATGTCTTATTCTCTTTATATATTTTATACTGTCCAACCAGTACAACATGTCTTATTCTCTTTATATATTTTATACTGTCCAACCAGTACAACATGTCTTATTCTCTTTATATATTTTATACTGTCCAACCAGTACAACATGTATTGTTCTGTAGACATGATTGTTGTTTATTTATTCGTGTTGAACCAGTCCAATATGACAGTCAGTTGAAATTAACCTTTTCTTTTCAGAAAACTTGTTTTCTTTGTTATGAATCTATTTTGGTGTTTCCACTAACTTTTGTAATTTTACATACATTTGAAACATCGGAATTAATATAAATATCACAAAATTCATCATCAATATCTCCATATCACATGTTGTCAATAACGTACAATCCTAATCATATCGCCACTTAAAAGCTGCTCCACTCAAAGTTCATCTCAACCATGACGATCACACAAAACACGGTTTCTTTTTTGTCCTTTTGCTAATATGTTGAGGTTATCATTTCATCATTCTGGTTTGCCATGCACGAAATTGTCTCTGATGGCTTGATTTGCAGTTGCTATTAATGTAACTTTATCATAGTAATGTTATAAATATGAATTACTGGCATAAGGTGTGTTAATAGACTCAGCAGCTCCCAAGCACACTGCCTGGGAGCATGATGGTGAAACAAGGATAATTCAGAGGTTTTAAAAGCAGCCAACACTGAAATTACAATAATGAGGATGCATAATATTATTGGGCCTTACTATGTAGCTATCTATGGAACCATGGAGTTGAGTAAATATCCACAATAGGGTTTAGGGAAACATTGACTGACTTGATTTGTTCAGAGAGACCTTGTTTTTCATATGTGAAATGAGAAGAAATAATGAGCAGAAATTATGGTGTAAAACCTCCATTGCCTTTGTACAATCTTGTACTTTACATCTGTCAACACAATTGTTATTTTGGCATTTTTCCAAATGCAGACATGTTTTCAAGATGTTTGCCAAAGGGAGAAAAGAAAAAACATGAGTGATTCTGTACCAGCTGCAACCAGCGTTAACCTTTGCACACAGTGACAAAGTGATGCGACAAGTGAACTGTACCGACCCAGTTTCTTTGAGTGGGATGCTTCTTTAATGTGTTCTCTGGGGAGACAATATGTGTGTGCTACCACTAAAGTTGCTGTGTTATTCCTTGTAAGTGGTATTTATGATTAATGACATTGCTTTTCTCAACCATATGTGGATGGTACATACATGTGAGTGTTTTCACAATCAATTCACTGCAGGAACTAAGGACAAAGGAAGGATGTAATTTCTTGTTTTTTATGTCAAAGATCTTTAGTTGCACAATTAATCAGAATTAAGTTTTCTTCAGATAGATTGCGATATCACGAGATTATGCAGCAACAGTGGGATCACATAGCAGATGCAAATGCAACTCGTCAGGCTTGAAGTGATGCATTTGTGTCTGAAGTAGCTTACCCGATTGGTCAGCGTCCAGTGAGGAGCACCTGCCAGTTATGGGTGTGGATTTGGTGTGTGTGTGTGTGTGTGTGTGTGGCGGTGTGTGTTCAAAACAACAATGGCAGATGTGACAGACAATAGGTTCAAGTGCCTGTTAGGGGTTTCTTGAAAGAGCCTGGCCTTTTCCAAACAGTTTCCAATGAAGGCTTCTCAGATGGTTCTGTGTTAACAAACCAACTGGCGTGCCAGGTTATGATTTGGCAAAAGTTGCATTTTCTTTTCTATCTATGATCATTTTCTGTAAGTGTCAATTCTTAATGAAATGTTTCAATAAAACTAGCTTAGCTACGTAAAGCTAGATGTCTGATTACTGGACATTTGTCTTTGATAAAATACCCTTACATTATAAATTAGAGCACAAAAATTTACAAATTTTGTTGCAGTTGTGAAAATTTTTAAAAGTTTTAATAATAAGTGCTTTAACGTAACTGATTTTCTAGATCTGAATTATATTGTTTTATAGTGTCTTGTAAACAAATGCAGGGAGCCAACTGTAACAGAGGAGTTAGCCTACTTCTCTTGCATTAGTCAGAACAGAACAAAACAAATTAACATAAGTGCAGCTCCTCCGCTGCATTTAATCAAATTCCAGTGAGGCGGTGTCCTGAAAACAACCTTTACCCAACTCACTTTTCTGCACAGTCTGGTCTTGTTTCCATGGAGTCTTCTTTGGTCTGTTTATTTTGTACTAGTCACATATTGCCTACGCAGTATATAAATTACATTTGTTGAGATTATGACAATTTCATAGCACTCATGTTATTGCATACAACTGTTGTTGTCCCATACTCAGAAGGGTTTAATTTCCATAACATGTGAAAAATTAACTCATCTCTGAAAATCAAAAAGTCAATCTATGAGGCTCATGATGCAGTTATTTTTTAGTTATCTAGTGAGGATTTACTTTTAGGAAATGTAGGGAAACATGGTGTACAAATGAAGGTTTATACAGCACAGTGGGATGTTTTCACGCGCTCCATCTTTTGTAGTTGGACATAGATAATATTAAATGTATCCACAAATGGGCAAACAATGTGACACTGTCAAACTTAAACCACTGCACTGATGAATTAGCTAATTTTTAATTATCAGGTATCTCTTACTTTTGAAATGAAAAATGTTTCATGCCTGATAAGTGTGTGGACGACCTGCTTCTTTGACTGGATCTTACCTTCTCCATCTCTCCGCTCTTCCTTTTGCGTGCTGAGCGGGTGATTTTGACAGTGACGGCGTTCTCCTCTCCCTGGCGCCGCAGAGCCATGCGGTTCGGCTGCAGAGGGCTGAAGGAGATCTCCAGCTCTGGACGGGGGAAGCGGCTCGTCCTGCCGTTCTCTGTGGAAATCTCGGAGGATTCTAGCACTGACGGATAGCCAGCTGAGCTCTGTGGGAACACACGTGATTGACATGAAGGTCATTTCATGGTCACTCAAGTGAGACGTGTGTCAAGATCTGAGGATACAGGCAGGTCTGTAGGTTACTACAAGGTGTTGAGGTCAGCTGCCACAAAGAATCCACACAGGTTGCTGAGCGAGATGGCATCCAAAAAGTTTCAGGCTGGCAAAATGTGGACCGACTACTAGGCCTGCAAAATATATCTTTTTCTATCGTCCTGGGATTATCAACTGGCACAATATATCGTATTTTCCGGACTATAAATCATATTCCTTGCAAAGGATTCAACTTTCATGGAGTATTATGATGACGTTAGCACCATTATTCATTTTTGGCATCTGTTCTTGAAATATCTTCTACCACAACTACGAGACATTACTATGACAGTCTAAAACTACGAGTTTTATTTAATTTAATTTTTTAAATCAGCCATTATAAATAACGATATAGAAAATGCCTAATTATGGCTGATAATATCGGCCCGCCGATATATTGGTCGGGCTCTACTTCTAATGTATGTGTTTAGAATACGTTTGCAAAGTTTTGGACTTGACTCATGAATTCATGTCATGTCAGTGAGGTTACCTGGCTGCTGACTGACGCTCTGGTATCCCTCCTTCCTCCTGACTTCCTGTTAATGGTTTCACTCTGTGGATTCCCAACCAATGTAGCAGGGCTCGCATTGTCTTTAGTCTGTCATAGGTCAAAAAAAAGATATTAAAAGTAAGTATAACATCCAAATTATGTCAATACATTCAATGCTTTCATGGTCAGTTCATTATTACGTTCAGTCTACAATAACTGTTGGCGTGGCATTGGTGTATATGTGTGTTTTTAAAAAATTGCCAATCAATAACTTGTTGTCCAAGAGTTCAAACTTAAAAGTTGGATATGACAATTAGTTTTTTAACAATAAAAAACCAAACTAATCAAACAAGATGATAGTTCTTTTAGTTTTACCACATTATCATACACCTAAGCTCGATTGAAAAAAAATGGTGAACTTGCTGTGCGCAACACAGCTGAACCAATTAGGCCACATTTAAATCAATGTTTTCCACCCCGAGCGTCACACGCTGGTTGTCAACGAAATGACTCCTATAATAGTACGACCACAGCCGCTATGGGTCATTTTAGATTGACAAAGCTCTACAGATAACAAAAGTGCCTCCTCTGTTTCTGAAGCCGAGGGTTTCTCACATACAGATGCTGCGATCCAGCAGACAGTGTGTCAAAAACAGTTTAACACTAGCAATGTCTGCAGTTGCAGTTCAAGAGCTATCGTGCATGCTCATAGGTTACTAAGCAACAGTGGGCTCTTGAACTTTTGACCTGCTGCAGCAGGTTGCTCTGCTCTGCTGGCTCCACTGTGGAGTCAGGTTACAGCCTGTTTCTACATACTCGTTGCTAAGGACATAACACATCGTTTTTTGGTGGAAAAGTTTTTTTTGGGAACATTGGATTGTGTGAGTTTGACAATCGACTAGTGTGGACTTCACTGGAAAACAAGAAATATATACAGATACGATTCCTTGCAAGGAATCACTGCACATGGGTAGGCACTTTAAATGACATTTTGAACATGTTTAGAGGCTAAAAACATGTTTATAACTTGCCCTGTTGAAGCCTGTTGGGTGCCAACTCTAGCAGGAGGATAACAGTGTAGACAGCACAGCAATAGGTTTCATTTTTCTCTTTACTGACAGCACTCCAAATCTCCAAACAACAGAGCTACGTGTTGAAATAGACCGGAATTCTCCTTTAAGCCGTGGTGGTTGAAGGATAATAAAAAGATATTTTGTGTCAAGCTTCACCTGTGTGACTGTGCCCCCCTGTTGGGCTGTTGTGGCCTTGAGCTCTTCCTTCAGTCGTAGGATCTCCGCCTCTCTTTCAGACAGAGCGGCGCGCAGCTCTACCACGCCGACACCACCATCACCACTCTGTAACAGGAAGTTCACGGACACTGAGGATGTTTCCTGTTCCTGCAGAGATATGCTTTGCACTAAAAAAATGTTATCCAGAGCTTGGAACCGTTATTGCAATGGGAAAATGTATAATCACAACTTAAACAACCAAGTAAAGGGACTAAATTTATGTAGCGCTTTTCTAGTCTTAATGACTACTCAGAGTGCTTTAATATAGTACAGGAACCACTCACACACATCTGTACACTGGTGGCCGAGTTTGCCATACAAGGTGCCACTTGCTCACCACGCACCGGGAGCAGTTCTGGGTTCAGAACACTTCGACATGGCACACCTGAGCTCCAGAATCTCAAAGGATTGTTTTTGTACTAGGAAGCAGGCCACATAACTGTTTACCAGTAAACATCAATAAAAGTAAAATAAATTTTCATTTCAAAATTCTGTAGTCAGCATAAATTTTTTTTTTTAAAAAGATATCACACTTTGCTCAAATATGATTTGCATCTGAACCTTTTCAGCAAATAAGGCCTTAAAGGAAAGGCACTACTTAGTCCTACATATACGATATACTGTACAAGAACATTCAAATCAAATATTGCTTTCCTAAACAAAGCTGAGGTTGCCATTTATGATGGAAAATATATATTTATCAATCTCATACTCAGGGATAAATAAAGCTAGAGAACATTTTGACGAGCACTGAACCATGGAAACCTAAGGTAACATCCCTGGGCAAATGGCAAATGTACAAGACATCAAAGTCAATGGAAAACTCTAGAAAGATTGTGCTGTATGTGAATCAAGTGATGAAACTGTTCCAAATTCACCATGACTCTGGTCCCTAGCTCTCATCTCACCCTGAAAACCTAACATGCATTAGCCTTGACAGACAGCAGTGTTGTCCTGGAGCAGAACAGTGTTTGCATGGATCGACATATGGATAAAATGAATGGAAACAAAACAATAAATATATATCAAATATATGAACCACTCCACTGTAGTTGCTATCAAACTTCAAAAGGTTTCCGAGCGTTAACCCTCCTCCGATGTGGTCATGGCCAACACTGGATGCTTTTCATTGCACTTTTTTTTCTAGCCTTGAACAATATAATGGAAAATATTGAGTTAAAAATCTAAAGATCTGGTACTTTTAGCTGAGCTAGACAGACAATATTTGGTTAAACTAGATTGGTGATGCCGTTTTGTCCTCATTGTTCTCAGTAGGCCTGGATGATTGTTATAAAATCGTGATCTCGACTTACCCCGTTCACGATATAATTTTTAAATAACTGTTTTTTTTATGACTTTGATTCTCTTAATTTTATGAGCTGACTGCATCAAACTTTCTTCTTTGAGTTTTAAACATAGACTGTATAAAATAGGTGCTAAAGTGCTGCAATGCTCTCCCTTCTCTTCATTGAAGCCTCTATATTTACAGGCTTGTGGGGATGTGCTATAGGTGCCACAAAAATATCTGTTTGGTACTGCCAATTTGTTTTGTCATGGTTCATGTGTGCAATAAACATTACACTTTGTGAGAAAAAAAATCATGGTAGAGAATCATGATATCAATTCTAGGCTAAAAAATACATAAATCGTGATTCATATTTTTCCATGAATCGTGCAGGCCTATTCTCAGTGCAGTTAGCTAGAAGTAAATGTGAATGTCGAGTGACTGCATCAGACTGTTTAAATGATAGCTAGCCCCCCTTATTGCTTTCAATAAACCTTGTATGATTAGCAGCTTGGCTATTTCACTGCTCTGTCACACGGATCGAGTTTCCTTCATATTATTTGTGTTTTTTAGATACAGAGAGACCCCTGCATTAAATTAGCTGCAACTCTCTCCCAAATGTTTTAATCAATACAGCTCTGCCAGACAAGCGTCAATTTGATTTGGAGAATCATTACAGCCTGTTCTTCACAATGAGTTATGTAGTTATCCTGGGGAGGCTGGCTTGCCACATTGGTTTTTCAAAATAACAATTTATTTCAAACAAAAGCTCAGTGAGGAAGAAATGTGAGAGAGCAGAGTGCAAAATTACCGAAATCTAACATGTGGAACAGAGATACATCGCCATGTCAATGCGGATTCACTTACCAAACCTCCTGTGATTTACCAGAGAAGGAAAGAAAAAATAGAACAAGTCAAATTAGTGGCCCAGAGAAGTGTGACAAAACTGGAAGTACACTCCTCTGGAGTTTAAGATTACAAAAACCATTCATATTTATCTTCAGTTGGTTAAAAATCACTTAAATCCTGTAAATTGCTCCCTCCATTCTAACATAACTCCTATCTAAAGGGTAAATCAACAAAAAAGGATGATTTCAAGGATTTCACAGCAGGTGTTTTGCCTTGACGGATGATGGAAATGAATTTCTCTGACATCATTGATTGGAGTGTGTAGAGTGGTGAAAAACTACTAGGATGCCTTACACAGAGGAGAGCAGCTACTTTTTTGTTTCTTGTTTGTCTTTTTATTTGTTATTTAAGGGTAATTGATCCAATAAAAGCCTCAAGACCTTATACACCAAAGTGTGACAGTAATCCTCCTTCCTCTTGCTGTTTTTTTAAGTTCTTACATTTCAGCGTACAGCATCTTCAGTGTTGTGGCCACTGTTTCTGTTATCATCTTTATGTTATACTGACCTCTTGTGGTGGCTGTGAGTTACTTTGGCGAAGCTGCAGGATGAGTTTGTCTTGGTCTGCTTGGCTCGAGAGAAGCTTCTGTAGCTGTACCTCCAAAGCTGCTACCAGAGTGTCTCTCTCCTTCCTCCACTTCTCCATGATCTGCTCCTTCTCAGCCAGCTGGGATGACAAGGACTCCTGACAAAGAGGGAAAGGTACACAAAAAAGTGATACAGAAAGAGAAACAATTATAAGTATTAGAAAATAAAGGAACATCATTTAAAATGTTTTTCCTCTGCTTGGTGGACATTTCAGAATCAGCTTCTCAAGCTCAGCTTTATAGTGTCAGACTCGGTTCAACTGTCTTTACAGGACCTTTGAGATTAATTTGAACACTGTTTACACATTTTATCTGGTGTTTTAGCGGGATTTTTCGTTCTGCAAGAATAAGAGGATGGAGGAGCAGTTAACTATAGTCCTCAGAAATAGACTATGGAGAAAGAGAGTGAGTAGGGGGAAATGCGACGCTACCAAGCCACCGACACACGGACCTAAACTGACATAAATTGGCCTTTAGTGTTTTGCATATCCCCCTCTCCCTACCAGCTGGCTCTGCTGTCGAGTGTAGCGCTCTCTGTCTTCAGCAAACTTCCTCATTTCCTGGTTTCTCTTGTCCTCCGCCTCTTTAGCTTGGCCGATCAGGGACAGCTTCTCCTCCAGCCACTTTTTGCGTTCGGCCTGGTGTTTCTCTGCACACAGCTGTACACAAAAGCGTTTTTGTAACGAGGATGTCTGTATTAAGTTAAATTATTAAGTAATGTTTTAGATGAAATGCAACAACCACAAGGGTGGTGCCTACAATTACCTACAACAAGGCAATTGTAGGCAGAAATATAAGACAAGCTACTCTCAATCAACAATAGATATCAGTCTTACTAGTCTCAGCACATGTCTATGTGACCAGGGTGATTTGTTAGTTTAAGTGGTCTCCGCACTGAACATTTGTCAGTCTTTTATTGAAGGATCGGCTTTAATTATTTCAAAGGTAGGAATCCAAAGGAGAGATGTACAAATACAGTTGGGACAACTTTGTGGATGATTGAGACTTCACAGACCCATTAGTTCATATTTCTAACCATGAATATCTATTAATAGTCAGTGTTCCAACTGGAATGTTATCTTTTTAATGTTTCCATCACTCAAGTTGCATTTGAGAACATTTCTGGTCCTTGCATCTAAAACAATATTTGAATGTCACTTCCCCTCATTACCTTCAAGCTTTCCTGAGCCTGGGTAGTTTCCTGTTTGGCCAGTTTGAGGTCATCCGATGGGCTGTCGACAAAGGAGTGGGTCTCGTTTCCACGTCGGTCCTGCTTCAACAACATCGCTTTCAATTTCTCCACTTCTGAAATGGTTGAAACCAGGGAACAAGACACTGAAGGAAACTGCTTCAAAAAATGCATATGTACATTCAAGGAGACAAAACTAAGTACTTTTAGTATAATTTCAATATTCAATATTTGTTTTTTGCAACTATAGATTTAAGTGACAGACTACATCTTCTTACTTGGATTATTATGATTTATTTTAGATCCTTACCGCTGGAGAGCTCCTGGATAACGTTAAATTTCTCCCCCAAGACCTGCTCCATCTGGTCCTGCGTCTCCTCCTGCTCCGTCAGAGCCAAACGCATGGCCTCTATCACACGCTCTTTGGCTTCAAGGTCTACGAATCAACACACACAGACACACGCACAGTCCAGGTTTACACGCAGGAAGCCAGATTCAACCTAAAAAAACATGCGTCGATCTCCTGAGGGAGGTGCCTTTCACAAAACAGGTCAAAGGTCAGCCACAGAGCGTGTTTACAGTTTTACCCAAAGACCTTCAACCAAAAAGCCGCTCAGGAGATTCACTTTGGGCACAGGAAATACCGCACCTGATGAAGGCTGTGACAAGTTCTCACAAGTGAGGATTTGCTGCTTTTCCATTTTATCTGATCATAAATTGAAAATTGTTTGCAAGCAATCTGAGAAATATAGGAATATTCATCATTCAACTTGTGATGGGACTAACAGATCAGTTTGACAATAACCATCAGTTGCAGCCCTAAAAAAAAAGAAAGAAAGAAAAAAAAAAAAAAGACTGGCCATGATGTTTTCAAAGGCAGATCTCCTCCACAAACATGACAAAATGCTTTACCTTGAGTGAAGCACGCACAAAGACACACATCGTTTACCTGTACAGGCGTTCTGGTAGCGCGTCTGGTCAGACTTGGCGTCAGAACGATTGTTCCTAGAGGAGGAAAGGAGGGGATGAGGAAATGATTCGAGCATGAAGATGGCAGAGCATAATATCAGTATGGAACCAGCCAAAGGGAAATCTGTTTGATTGTGTACTGGCACTAGACTGGGTAAGCCACGCCCACTCTGCCTGGTTGATTTCGCCCGGCAGCTCGGTCTGGAAAAATACACGTTTACTTCTCCTGCTTCAGTTCACAATTTTGCGGGAACCAATCACAAACAGGCTGATACACCTGGCACGCTGTTGGCGGGTTTAACACGTTGACGATAAAGAAGCGACCAAGCAGCTTCTTGTTTACATTTAACGTGGGGTCACCAAAGCGCAGCAACACATTGATGCCGCTGTCGCTTCCACGTCACCCGGATTGTTGGTCTGATTGGTTGAAGGACTATCCAATTACGTACAGAGTCATTTGAACTATGCCTGTTGGTCAAGCCTCTTGTGCAGAGTAAATACAGAGCAGAATCCCCAGACCAAGCCAAGCTCAATAGATCTGAGATTGAGCATTGGTGATACCCAGACTATACTGGGACTCCAACAGGATGAGGCCATTGCTCTTTTGGGGAACAGATGGTTAAAGCCCCCAGAGATTTGCAGGGTTTATCTGCATTAACAAATTTTTTGCCGCTTTCCGCCAGCTGTCTGTCGCCTGAACACACAAAAAAACAACAACGCAGTCTCTGTAGACAGCCCAAGCACCACAAACGGCAACAAAAATAAACTGCGCCGGCCAGCACCACAAAACATACACAACAGTGTTCCAGCCTTTAACCGTCAAAAAGGAGTTGGTTGAGCCATCACAGCAGCAGCGTTAGCATGTAGGCTACTTCCACAATGCACGTTCATGACTCAACCAACTCCTTCTAGTCGGTTATAGGCTGGATTGTGTATGTTACGTGGTGCACGTTGGCGCAGTTTGTTGCCGTTTGTGGAGCCTGGACTGTCTACCGAGACCGCGTTGTTTTACAGTGTGTTCGGGGGACAGGCAGTTAGAGGATAGTGAGGAGATGTTGGCTGTATGTGACAAAAAAATGTGTAGCCTTAAAAACGTGCGACATAGCTTAGAGCACCTTTAAGAGCAATTTACCAAATTGTTGAACGAGCAGAACTTGAATATGAGAGCTTATCTCAGTATTATCTCCAGAGTAAGTTTGTACCCAACACTTTTGGGTTACACTTTACTTGAAGGTATCTACATAAGTGACATGACACTGTCATGAACGTGTCTAACATTAACATGTCAAACAATTATGACATAATGCATAAGTGTCATTCGGTTTTGTCATGACAAGTTAGGGTTAGAGTTAGGGTTCACATGTCATGACTGGGTCATGTGTTCTTGACACTGTCAAGTCAATCTTATGTAGATACCTTCAAGTAAAGTGTTTCCCATTTTTGTTCATCAAATTGACAGAAATCACAGGTAAATGCATATATTTCTGTCAAATAAGGTAACAGACTAATTAACTTCACTGAACGTGGACCGATCATGCACCCTGGGTTTGGCAAATGGAAAAGTGAAAGACAGCCAGGCTAGCTTACCACTTTGAGTTGCTGAATAGCTCTGTCTCTGTTGGCAACATCAGACTGAAGCTGCTTCTTGACTTTCTCCGCGTCAGCCAGCTTCTGCCTCAAAGCCAGTTCTTCTTCCCTCATGGCTGAGATCTATAATAATCAAAAAAGTTGGAAGCTTAAAGTTGGATTCAAGCCGTTTGCTGTTTGTATCCAAATAGTATCGCTACACAGTGATCTGATGTTTGTGTTAAAGTTTCCCTGAATTTAACTTTCTTAAACTGTGAACAATAGAGGTGTGAAGAGACAGGGTTCACAAGAACGAGACAAGATTTTAACACTACTTTAAAGAAAACTTCAAGAAATATGACTGGAAAAAAGTCTTTACTGCAAAAAACAAGACTACATGGTAACCAAGCGTTTCATCATAGCAGTAAACAAGGAGGTAGACTGCTCTTGTATTGATTTATGAACATTTTAAGACGAGTGGAAAATATTTCTCTTTGTTTAATATCATTAAAAGTAAAGTTAGGTTTTGCTTTCTGCTTCCGACTCATTTAAAAAGAGAACTGTTGAATTGGGTGATTATTCAAACGAGATGCTTCATCTCAAGGGTTTAACCTCCTATGAATACATTTCAATAAGACCAACCAGGCCAGACACCGTCTACTGGCTGCTGCTCTGCACTTGTGACCGATATCGGAAGACAATTCAGGAAGTCTCGTCACATTTTAATCTTGTCACACCTCTACTGAACAATGTTCTTCTTCTGGACACTGGAATATTTTCAAGCATTCACAAAAATATTTATGATGTCACCTTTAAAAAACAAAAACAAAAGTGGAAACTGAAGATGATGATGGAAATTTAGACCCCACTTTCAGAAGCCAAAAAAACAACAAGCTATATCTATGCTACATACTTCAAAATCAACTAGGGCTGCAAGATATGAAGGAAAATATATGTTAACGTTATTCAAAATTGTTTCTTGTGATAAATAAACCAATATTAAAGTGTACTAAGTTTTGCATTTCTGCTTTCAGTATTCTACTAAAATACATCAGATCTACTGCAGTATGAACACAGATCTTCATCAGTGACCTTAGACCAAACCAATTTAGCCTTACGGGCCCCATTAACCTCCTGAGACATCCCAGGAAGGCTCGCAGTCAAGTGACATAACAAAAAGAAATGTGATCAGACATGGATGCCCCATACACAATCTTTATTGAACTTAGGCTAGAAAGTACATCAGATGTACTGATGCAGTGGTCAAGCCATGATGTGGTGTGCCAGGCCTCACTTATATAAGAGTAGCTATCTGCAGGGAAGAGCATTTGGCTGCATAGTATAAAATTATTAGCATCACATAATTGTAGCAAATGCCTAGAAAATAAACTCCTGTCTGAAATATCAGCATTCATATGTCCTACCACATACACGTGTGCACATGCATGCTGGGCACAAGCCTAGAAGCATTTTACTAATGTGCTGTTAAAATAAATACGAAATGCTGCGTTATTGACGTTAGACCAGGTTTTTGTTGGCCAATGGTGCAATCACTTTCTGCTGCCTCAAGATAGCAATATTCCCAGAATGCACCTGAACCCACCTCCCTGTAAGACCAACACGTTCATGGGCGCATAAATGGGCGCAGGTGCATTTGCTATTTAAACAACGTGGGTGCTGGATGGGAAGTTGACAAATGCGTAGGTGTCAAACTAGCAAAGACACTTGTGTCGGGAATTGCGCTGCACCGGGAGCAAGATAGGGCCCTATGCATAGGTTTTAAAAACATGTGTACCTCTTTCTGGACTTGCTGGATCTGCTTCTTATAGTCTGCTAGTTTCTCTCTGAGGTCCGACGTGTCGTCTTCTTTTCTCTGAAGGTCGAGGCTGAGGCTCTTGACAGTGTCCAAGTCCCGCATGGCATTTTCTTTTAGCCTGGGATAATGAGACAAGATAAAAAATTAAGTGCAACCAATTACTTAAAAAAAGACAAGGGAGTAAATTGTGGTCCAGAACAACATCGCTCCTCTGACTCTTTAATACAGTTGGTGGGTGGAGGGATTAATGCAACTATCCACCAAGGTTCTTGGAGATGAAAAAGAAGATAATACAGAGAAAATGTTTTTCCACAATCACAGAGCAATTGTCTAGTACACAACAATAAGACAAAGTATTACAGCAAGACCGCATCTCACCATTTCTTAGTTTTCTCTGCAGCTCAGGGGGAAAAGTCTGAGTCAGAGAAGGATAATGAATAACTCCATAACAGGACAACACACCTTATAAATAGAATAAATAGAGTCTATTATAATGGTATTTAGATATTTGACATTTAGCAGACAAAAATGTTCCAATCAACTTTGATAAAGTAAAACACACAGTGAGAGGGTCAAAGTTTAAGACGAAAACAAAGACAACACCAAAAACAAGTTTGGGTCTATTTTAATGTCCACAGTGCCATAGTTAGCATCGCTAAGCCTCTGTCCTGACAGGCCCTAAAGCAGGGCTTCTCAAAGTCCGGACCAAACAGCAAGTCAATCTGGACCCAGCCCATACCTTGTGTAACGAATACAATACGCTATAAACGTAATGTTGAATATACACAAAGAAAATCAAAAGAAAAACAGGGAAAAAGTTCCGTGCATCGGTATAAAAGTTGAGCAGGAAAATAGAATACCTTACTTAAATATATGTAGCTTAAAACTTTAAAGTGATTAAATGTTGATTTGTTAGTGCCAATCCTTCGGACCTCTGACCAGGAATAAACTTACTTTAAAATAAATGGGACCAACGTTTACAAAATGAACATCACGCTGTACTGAAGAAGACTTGAAACTAGCGATTGTGACCATGAACTCATTATGAAAGTGTTTACTAAGGTAAGGAATCAAGCGAGAAGTAGACTCATTTTGTCATAGACTTCTACAGAAAAAAAGAAACTTTTTGGAGCCAGTGGAGTTGCCCCCCTGCTGGACATGAAAGTCCCCACCCAAACATGCAAAAGTATTGACCTGTTACCTGTTTATCTCCTCGGCTTTCTTCTCCAGCTCTGAGTCTTTCTCAGCGATGGCCTCATGCGCCACAGCCAGCAGCTCCCTGCGCCTTTCTACCTCCCTGCGCCGGGCCTCCTGGACCACCTGGCTCTCCTCCTCCTCCCGCTGCTCCCGCGCCTTCTGCAGGCTCTTCTGCAGGGATGTCACCTGGGCCTCTTTCTCCAGCAGCTTTCTCTGCAGCTCCGCCGATCTCTCTGCGGACGCTTTTGTTGCCTCTGCTAGCTTCTCTTCCACCTCTTCTTTTCGCATCGTCTCCATCTCTGAAGGAGCTTGTTGAGCTTCCGTTTTACTGGCAGTTTCTGCCATGTTGGAAACCGTTGACTTCAGGAAAGCAATCTCCGTCTGGAGATCACAGTTCAACCTCTTGAGATCCTCTTCAGCGCAAGAGCTAGAGGAAAAGTCTGAACCTTTAAAGTTAGTGTCTTCTACATTGGTTTTGAGGAGCTGTGCAGTTTGCTCCTGCGCACTGAGCTTTTGCTTTAGATCATCTAAAGCATCTTTTTGTTCACTCAGTTTGTGTTTTAAATCCTCCAGCTGCTGTTGTGACATCAATTCTTGTTCTCGCAGCTTCTCATTGAGCTTCTGTTCCTGCTTTTCCGAGGCCTGTGATTGTTCCTCAAGTTTTGCTCTCAGCTGTTTTGCTTCTTCAGAAGCACGTTCTTGGCATTCGAGCTCGGACCGGAGGTCATCCAGCGTTTGCTGCGACGTTACTCCTTTGTCATGAAGCTTATTTTCCAGCTCTTCCACTTGCCGTTTTAAAGCTGCTTCTTGTTGATTCCACCTCTCGGTTAACCGCTCCAACTGCTGGTCGGAGATCTGCTGCTTGAGTGCCAACTGTTCTGTTGCCTGTCCAAGCTCACGCTCCAGCGCCAGCATTTGCCTGCGCTGGCTCTCACTTTTCTCCTCTTCCACAGCCTGGTTCTTCCTAAGCTCCAAAATTTCCACTCCCAGCTGCTCACTGACACCGTCGGATGCTGCTGAAGCCTGCAGTTGCTGTTTCAGGCTTTGAACTTCCAGTGTCAGGGTGTGGATCTGCAAAGTTTTCTCCTGGAGCTCCTTGGAGTGATCGCCCAGTTGTGCCTGAGCAGTTTGAAGTTGGACCAACACTTTTTCCGCTCTCTCCGTCTTGCTGGACACCTGTGATCATTTCCATGGATATCACCTTCGTTAGTAATGTAGCACTCAGAACATTTAATAAAACATAAATAACCATTATCCCAAGACACATGCCAAACAACTTTCTGGCAGACAAATATCAAAGCTCTTGTCAGGGAAATCAAATATCAGACTCGATACATTTCCATTTCACAAAAATAGTATACAGTAGCAGTCATTAGCAGGCAGCACTCATTTAAGTGAATTATAAAGTGTGTATAAACCTTTGACTGGTACTGTGTGTGTGTGTATGTATATATATATATACAGTGGGTACGGAAAGTATTCAGACCCCTTTAAATTTTTCACTCTTTGTTTCATTGCAGCCTTTTTCCAAAAATCAAAAAAGTTCATTTTATTTCTCAGTAATGTACACTCAGCAACCCATCTTGACAGAAAAAAACAGAAATTTAGAAATTTTTGCATATTTATTAAAAAACAAAAACTGAAATATCACATGGTCATAAGTATTCAGACCCTTTGCCGTGACCCTCATATGTAACTCAGGTGCTGTCTATTTCTTCTGATCATCCTTGAGATGGTTCTACACCTTCATTGGAGTCCAGCTGTGTTTGATTATACTGATTGGACTTGATTAGGAAAGCCACACACCTGTCTATATAAGACCTTACAGCTCACAGTGCATGTCAGAGCAAATGACAATCATGAGGTCAAAGGAACTGCCTGAAGAGCTCAGAGACAGAATTGTGGCAAGGCACAGATCTGGTCAAGGTTACAAAAAAATTTCTGCTGCACTTAAGGTTCCTAAGAGCACAGTGGCCTCCATAATCCTCAAATGGAAGACGTTTGGGACGACCAGAACCCTTCCTAGAGCTGGCCGTCCGGCCAAACTGAGCTATCGGGGGAGAAGAGCCTTGGTGAGAGAGGCAAAGAAGAACCCAATGGTCACTGTGGCTAAGCTCCAGAGATGCAGTCGGGAGATGGGAGAAAGTTGTAGTAAGTCAACCATCACTGCAGCAATCCACCAGTCGGGGCTTTATGGCAGAGTGGCCCGAAGGAAGCCTCTCCTCAGTGCAAGACACATGAAAGCCCGCATGGAGTTTGCTAAAAAACACCTGAAGGACTCCAAGATGGTGATAAATAAAATCCTCTGGTCTGATGAGACCAAGATAGAACTTTTTGGCCTTAATTCTAAGCGGTATGTGTGGAGAAAACCAGGCACTGCTCATCACCTGTCCAATACAGTCTCAACAGTGAAGCATGGTGGTGGCAGCATCATGCTGTGGGGGTGTTTTTCAGCTGCAGGGACAGGACGACTGGTTGCAATCGAGGGAAAGATGAATGCGGCCAAGTACAGGGATATCCTGGACGAAAACCTTTTCCAGAGTGCTCTGGACCTCAGACTGGGCCGAAGGTTTACCTTCCAACAAGACAATGACCCTAAGCACACCGCTAAAATAACGAAGGAGTGGCTTCACAACAACTCTGTGGCTGTTCTTGAATGGCCCAGCCAGAGCCCTGACTTAAACCCAATTGAGCATCTCTGGAGAGACCTGAAAATGACTGTCCACCAACGTTTACCATCCAACCTGACAGAACTGGAGAGGATCTGCAAGGAGGAATGGCAGAGGATACCCAAATCCAGATGTGAGAAACTTGTTGCATCTTTCCCAAAACAACTCATGGCTGTATTAGATCAAAAGGGTGCTTCTACTAAATACTGAACAAAGGGTCTGAATACTTATGACCATGTGATATTTCAGTTTTTGTTTTTTAATAAATATGCAAAAATTTCTAAATTTCTGTTTTTTTTTTTCTGTCAAGATGGGTTGCTGAGTGTACATTACTGAGAAATAAAATGAACTTTTTGATTTTTGGAAAAAGGCTGCAATGAAACAAAGAGTGAAAAATTTAAAGGGGTCTGAATACTTTCGTACCCACTGTATATATATATATATATATATATATATATATATATATATATATATATATATATATATATATATATATATATATATATATATATATATATATATATATATATATATATATATATATATATATATATATATATATATAATGTGTAGCCATTTCTATGTGTGACCTGCAGCCTTCCACCTCTTAATACATCCATGCACTCCACTTGAGGAGCAGTCGGCTCTGCGGCTCTCAAAATCTAATGAAAAGCTTTTAAACTGACCTTTGTTGATCAGAAAAACAGACCGATTCAGCAACTGCATGGCCTTCTTCTAGCTTAAAATGTTTTCAGAAACACGTAAACTATTTCGTAAATTACAAGTATACAGTAAAGTATATATCGTATACAGAACGAGACGCCATTAGAAATTTGGGAGCAGCAAGACCCACGTGATGCGTTTGTCCTTGCACTCGTCATTTCCGGTAAGCGTTTTAACATAAGTGTCGATGGCGGGCACTACGGCAGTAAGTGGTTGGTGCACATTAGCTGTGTACTGACGAACTGTGCGACACGCACACGTTTCAAACGTTTGGGATGTTTTTTCATGAACCATACCATCACTAATGGATACATATTATTGTTTCACAAATCAATGAAAATGTGCTGATAACTTTTTCAGGTTTGCTGGGTGGTGGATTTACAGATCAATCTCATACTGTGGCCTACCTGGCGCTCTGTTGTTTCTAGTCTAGAAGTCAGCTCTTGGACTTCTCGTCGAAGTGCATCACCCTCCTGTTGCCTCTTTACCGTCTCCTCAACCAGCCGGTCCATCTCCTTCCTCTCCGCCTCCAGAACAGCCCGAGCGTCCACTTTGCCACTCCTCTCTAGACCAAGTGCAGCAACCATGTGTTCTCGGCTTTGCTTCTCTTCCAAATGGGCAGCAATGGCATCCTCCTTGGCTCTCCTCTCGGCATCAAGAGCTGCCATTGCTTTCTCTTTGCTTTCTCTTTCTTCTTTAAGGGATGCTAGCAATTCCTCTTTGCTTCGCTTTAGCTCTCCGAGTGTGGCAAGAGCCTCCTCCCTTGCTTTCCTCTCGTCATCTAAGGACGTGAGTGCCTCCTCTCTTCCCATAGTCTGGTACTCCAAAGCAGCAAGGGCGTCTTCTCTGCCTCTCTTCTCTTTCTCAAGGGCCGCCAACGCCTCCTACGTGATAGGAGTGACCGTTAATTTTTATTTTAATGTTCAAGAAAAAAAAAAAAAAAAAAAAAAAGTAAGGGTGGGAAGCGTGTCACTAAAAACAGCGATTAACAAGTCTTGCTGGTGATAAACACTTTATTCATTTAGTAATTTATGGTTTGTGGTAATTTCTTCTTTTCCTGGTAACACCAGTGACTGCAAAATTCAATTCAATAAATGTTAAATATTCTTTCTGCTAACCTATGTGAGCCCTAGACATACCTGCAGGGCATAACAAACCAGGTTAATACTATATAGACCAGCGACATCCTGGGGGCTAGAAAGACGAGCTTGGGAACATACATGAACCCATAGAAATGTCGGTGAACAAACTGAAAGGGAAACATTCGAAAGGGTATTTAGCCATGGGGGGGGGGATTTGTGGGAATGAATACACAGTGTTTCACATACATTGATACACAATCAATGTTGACTGCCACATACCCACACACACACACACAGAGTGTAGACTAATGAATGCCATTATTATTCTACACACTCCAATACAGTAATGTAGGTGGTGATATGAGCCTTAAACTTGGTTTGCGAACCACCAATTAACATACATAAGCATAACATATCAATCAACATATATCAACATATCAAGTCACATAGATCTTTATCCCCGCAGAAGAGAAGGCTAGAGTCAATGCAGTAATGGTTATATTATGAAGTTATTACCGGGATTTATTCAGGGTTTATACTGCATACAGAAAGCTTTGGCGCCCCTTAAATAGGTTTTAGCCAGCGCCACAGGAATATCACAAAACATCTGCTTTTCAGCAGCTAGCGTTTGCAGAGTCAGAGTGTACCGGACTCTCCAGGTGAACATGCTGCTCTGGGGACCGGCGTCGCAGCAAGAAACCGCTGCTGAAGGGACAGCAGCAGTTAAACTGTATTTCACACTATGATGGTTACATTTGGAACAATCTGCAGTTCACGTGCATGCCGAACTGTAGGGGCGGTCTGTCACTCTACATCCCGGACAATGTATTTATCAAGATTTCAAAATAGAAAACATTACACTTCATAATGTTTTATAATCATAACACTATTGTATTATTGTACAAATTAGCTACAAGACTAATAGTGGTGACTAGGGGTGAAAAAAAGAAGAGAAAGAAAAAAAATTCTTAGATGCGTTGCGATTCTCTTTAGAACGATTCGATTCTCGATTCTGATTTTTATTTAGTATTTTACTATAACTTTGAATGCACAACAAGGCTGGCAAGGCTGAGTCCGTGTTGTTTTTCAGACAACAGCAGCTACAGACTGCTGTTGGAATCCTCTCCAAGGAAATACAGACAAATATCTACACCGTTTAGCTGTCAGCATTTTAACCGTGTTTATCCAGCTGCTAGCTAACGTTAGCCTAACATCATCTGCTGCAAAGTGTCGTGTTTAATAGCATTAACATGTGGTGATGTCTCACTGGCCTTTACTGTCTGTTTCTTAGCATTAGAGAGCAGCCAGAAAGCATTTCAGTGGCACCAAAATCTGCGTTGCTATTCTGTCCGTTCGTCAGGCGTTAAGGCACCGGTGTCCTACTAGCATTCACACTGAACTAACAGTGTGTTGTATCTGTATCACCAAATATGTTTTTCTGTGAAGGAGACCACAGTAGGTTTTTGAAACTTCTATCTATGGATGTTTTTACACCTCCACAAAAAAAAACTTCTACAAGATTCACGTGGATGCCATTTTCCCATTCAAACCAAAGACTTTCGCAGAAAAGCGACTAGTTTGCAGGTATGTAATTAACAACTTGTTCAGGATACTTCCACAGGGTTTTACCTGCAGCCGCTCTCTCTCACATGGACTCCCCTCCTCGACCTGCAAAGAGCAGCCGTGTGAGCCCGGCTCCACCGGCCTCTGAAGGCCTCCCACTTGTTCCTCCAGTCGGGCAATCTCTGACGCCTTCTCTTTGGAGATGAATGAGAAGCATCCTTTCCTCCTCTGCATCGACTCCACTGGCCTCACCTAGGAAATAAGACAAAAAATCAAGATACGAAAACTGGATGTGAAAAGTAGGTTAGAGGTGTCACATTGGAATCAGAGTCTATTTTGAAAGACAGACATGTTGCCATTTACCACTTTAAACATACATTTCACACTGTCAAACGAATATCTATCTATCTATCTATATATAGAACTCAGATAAAAGGTTGACACATTTTTGACATTTATATTGTAAAACATGACATTCCTACATAAAATGTGTTGTCATTGTTAGTGACGGTACTTCTTTAATTTTTTGGAAATATTTACCACGGCATTTATGGTTTAAGGATAATCCAGGCCAAAATTGTATCAATACAGACACTAAGTATTAGTCTTCTTTTCTAGATCTTCTATTGTATAAATTGCACATAATTTATAATATAATTTTGCTTTTTGGTACTATAATAATAATAAGATCAACTGTTCAATTATTTACAGTTTCTTCATTTAAAGAAATATACCTTTTTAGATGAAAAAAAAATATGTTGACAAAGTTTTCCTTTGGGAATATAATTTGAAATTTGTAAAAAAGGTAAAAAATTGCACAAATATCACAATATGTTTAAAATCGCATTAATAGCGTATTGTGACTTAAGTATCGTGATAATATCGTATCGTTGGGCCTCTGGTGATTCCGATCCCTACAAAACAAATAACCTATTTTTGCTCTACCATTACTGGTACCAGTCCATGCATACAGTAGTTCTGGTTTATTTGAGAAGGTTTTCAGATCTATGTGGTGAAAAGAATGTCACTGATGGTGCTCAAAATGATGATCTCTAATTTCCAAGGACATTCTCTGTCACTCTGGATACATTGTGAACAGTTGGAGGAGAGAAACACAATTGTGATATGAGTGAATTCATCTTTGAATGTGTGCTAGATCTAACAAAATACCCACGGAGGCCATGAAGTCATGCTGTTGGATTACATTTATCTGTGGATCAGTGCTCCAGATCCCACACTACGAGTGAAAGGAGCACAGCTCAGTTTGTCTTTCCCTCGTCCCATCTGCCTTTATATTAAAGGATTCATGTGTGTGTTCTTACTATTGGGTTTGAGAGCCATCTGCTCTTGGAGTTCCAACACCTCTCTCTCCAGCTCCTCCACAAAGTCTCCTCTGTCTCCCTGAGCCCCTGCTCGGCCCGAACCCAGACATTTATGAGCAGCCTCAGCGGCCTTCTTTATGCCCGCCAATTCAGAGGAGTCCAGAGATGTGTCCTGCAGGAGGAAGGAAACAACAGAGAAGTTAGTCCGGGAGATTAGTGGGCACATTGCCCTGAGGCGGTTCAACCGCATCTAGTCTTTGCATAGCATTCCTGGATAGGAGAAAAATGTGATCTGGTTTATTGACATTTCTTGCGATCACAATTGTGGAGCCTCTGCAAAAGAACTTCAGAAAGGAACTTGTGTATGTTCAAAGATTGTTCTGACATGTACGCAGCCAACAAGTAAAGAAAACAATGACATGGAGTGCGATCCAAGGAAATGAGAGGTTGTGTTACCATGGCTTGTGCATCTTGACTGGGTCCAGCGTTGGCCATTTTGTCAATGAGGTTCTTGAAGATCTCCAGCCTCCTTTCTGCTCGCTCCTCCAAGATTTCTCTCTCCCTCGCCAAGCGGTCACTGAAAAGACACACACAATATTTTTATATATATATATATATATATATATATATATATATATATATATATATATATATATATATATATATATATATATATATATATATATATACACACATACATATACACACACACTCACCGGTCACTTTATTAGGTACACCTGTCCAACTGCTCGTTAACACTTCATTTCTAAGCAGCCAATCACATGGCGGCAACTAGGCATGTAGACATGGTCAAGACAATCTCCTGCAGTTCAAACCGAGCATCAGTATGGGGAAGAAAGGTGATTTGAGTGACTTTGAACGTGGCATGATTGTTGGTGCCAGAAGGGCTGGTCTGAGTATTTCAGAAACTGCTAATCTACTGGGATTTCCACGCACAACCATCTCTAGGGTTTACAGAGAATGGTCCGAAAAAGAAAAAACATCCAGTGAGCGGCAGTTCTGTGGGCGGAAATGCCTTGTTGATGCCAGAGGTCAGAGGAGAATGGCCAGACTGGTTCGAGCTGATAGAAGGGCAACAGTGACTCAAATTACCACCCGTTACAACCAAGGTGGGCAGAAGAGCATCTCTGAACGCACAGTACGTCGAACTTTGAGGCAGATGGGCTACAGCAGCAGAAGACCACACCGGGTGCCACTCCTTTCAGCTAAGAACAGGAAACTGAGGCTACAATTTGCACAAGCTCATCGAAATTGGACAATAGAAGATTGGAAAAACGTTGCCTGGTCTGATGAGTCTCGATTTCTGCTGCGGCGTTCGGATGGTAGGGTCAGAATTTGGCGTCTACAACATGAAAGCATGGATCCATCCTGCCTTGTATCAACGGTTCAGGCTGGTGGTGGTGGTGTCATGGTGTGGGGAATATTTTCTTGGCACTCTTTGGGCCCCTTGGTACCAATTGACCATCGTTGCAACGCCACAGCCTACCTGAGTATTGTTGCTGACCATGTCCATCCCTTTATGACCACAATGTACCCAACTTCTGATGGCTACTTTCAGCAGGATAATGCGCCATGTCATAAAGCTGGAATCATCTCAGACTGGTTTCTTGAACATGACAATGAGTTCGCTGTACTCAAATGGCCTCCACAGTCACCAGATCTCAATCCAATAGAGCATCTTTGGGATGTGGTGGAACGGGAGATTCGCATCATGGATGTGCAGCCGACAAATCTGCGGCAACTGTGTGATGCCATCATGTCAATATGGACCAAACTCCCTGAGGAATGCTTCCAGCACCTTGTAAAGTGGCCGGTGAGTGTATGTATGTATGTGTATGTATATATATATATATATATAAAAAAACAGACAAAAAAAGAACTACTCACTTGTAGTCATTCTGCATCTCAGAGAAGAGCTCTGAGAACTCTCTGCTGATTTCCTCTCTGACCCGCGCCTCCACGAGCAGGCTCTCCGCTCGCTCCTTCTTCAGCTGAACCTGCAGCTGTTTCACCAGCACCACCTGCCTCTGAGGAACGGGACACATAATAGCAACACACAACAATAAACAGTTTAAACATTGAAAGGATTTGTGTATACACTAGTGAATATGTTGAGTACCTGTTCATTAAAAATTAGATGTTAAATCTTTCTATATACCCCCAGGACTCTCCCGAATTAATTTTTTAATACCACTCAGAATGAAACTAATGGCAACTTTACAGCGGCATGATTTAAAATGTGTGGCTGTTAAGCCATCAAAAACGGTTATTTTAACAATACCTGAATAATAAATAAAGCATTTTGTAAAGTGTGTTTGCTCTCTAATCACATAAAATATGTATCACACTTAGAGCTTTTATGCTATGAACTAAAATTATAAAATTAAGTCAATTTAAATAAAAATACAAAATGAGAAAGAGTATTCAGTTAAGTTGTAAGTAATCGACTTACTCAGGGTTACAATCTACCTTGCCACACTACCGGTCTGTTACTACTTTACATATATTATGTTTCCTTATCTCTGATGTTTCACCATTGGTCCTGCTGCTAGTTTTTAATACGTATCTCTTTTATTGATAAGTCAAGCAATTAAAAGCAACTCCTTTGTTAAAAGCACTTCACATAGACATGGTGAAACTGACCTGGTGCGTCTTTTTACCGTTTTACCGATAATTTTATCATCACTTACATCGCTGTCCTCTTCATTGCCCGTCAGATCCATCGTGTCCATCAGGCTGTTTTCTTCCTCATCCTCGTCGTCCTCATCCTCCTGAACAAAGGATTTTAACTTCATGTTGACAAAATGTATCTACTGATAATTCAGACCAAGAATCAAACCTCAGCAGTAAGATATTATATCATCTAATAAAGAAAAGCCAAAGCAACCTCCACCCCACCTGTACATCCTCCAGGCTACTATCCCAGCCAATCAGGGAGCTCCTCCTGCTGCTCCGCTTGTTGATTGAAACATCACTGGCGGACCTCTGGGGCAGGATGGGAGGGGGCCTGGTGGACAGAACCACAACCTGAAAACAGACAAACAAAATCAATAAAAGACCTTTTTCAACACTTTATGTAATGTATTTGTGCCTTTTTTGAAGTTTTCCTTGCCTTTTTGGTGTTTTTCAACAAAAAAAAGTGTTGTTTTTTTTTTAAAATACTTTGCATTTTTTCCTCATCTTTTTCCAAAGAGTTTTTTTTTTTTTACCCTTTTATGGAACCGGGGGGGGGAGAACATAACTCTTGCATCAGAAACATAAGTCTTGCATCACACATGAACAGATGCACAACGTTAGCTCACACATACAATAGCACCCTCGTGAATTAGCCTATTGTTGCTAACGTACATTCATAAATCCTACATAACATCGCCATCAAACTTCCTTATTGATGCACGCACACAGTAGTGCACAAATGTAGTCCAATGAGGAGAGAAAGGAAAGTGTGATAGCGTTCCATGTTAACTCCTTTTCTCTCTCACTCGAGACTGCTGCGTCCGAGCCGAGGCGCAGAGCATGCCCTTACTGTATGCTGATACGTTACTAGTCCAGGTAGAGCGGTGGACAATGATATTGTCCATCGGCAAAACCCTAGTGTGAGTGCGTGTGTTTGTAAGGTCTGCAGCTGAATTAAAAATGAGAGAACACTCTCAGAGAGCAGGCACAATAAGAGAGAAAATAAAAGTGCGTATGTACCTTCTGTGCCACAGCAGAGAACCGCAGGACGTTGAGAGTCTCGTCGTACATGGAGGCACACTGGTTGATGTTGACGATCATACAGGCTTTACCACGTCCGCAGAAGAAGCCCTGCAGGTAGTGGGTCAGCTTGCTTTCCCTGAAGGGAACATGATGAAGCAGCCTGAGGGAGGGAACATCTTAGTTAGCATTGATGTGTATACTGCGCATTCTAATATGTTTTTTGCTGCAACACTCTTGAAGGTGAATTTGTGCAGAATTTTCAAAATATTTTTTAAGAGGTAGAACATGTTTATCCACATAGGCAACTTTATCATCCTATTAAAGTTTGGTTCGTATCCACTTGATGAATTCAAGTCCAATATACATTCTCCCTTTAGCTCTGGTTTGGTCTCTGCCAACTCCTCCGCAAGAAACCTCTGTCTCTTCATCGGCTAGATACAGTTAACCAAAACAAGTTTGCTAAAAGGAGGATAAAAGGCACTCAAAGGATTTCAGAGTTCAGTGTCTGCGATTTTCATACTATCCAGCAATCCTTTCATATTCCATAAAGTCTTTTGATTAAAAAAGGAATTGAACACAGAAAGGACGACGGACAGGTAATAATCTCACTTGGCCTGCTGATTGTGTCGTAGAGCGTTTATGCATTTTCCCAGGATGAGCAGTGAGGTGTTGATGTTTCCGGCCTCTTTCAGGCGCTCTCCTATATTCTGGGTCTTGGCGCATCTCTCTGAGCCAGCCAGGTCACACAGACACAACCTGATGACAAATATTTATCCACATTAAAGACTTCACTCTTAAACAAAATCTGTATACTCATGTTCAACATGTGCTTTACTAAACTTCTGACAAGAATATTTTGCACACATGCACACTTTAATGCTGCCGTTTTTCACAAGCATACAGTTATACACAGAAAACCATGCCTATCTATGCCATCTAAATCTAAAGTGTCACTCACTCGCTGACTGAGTGGACCCTCGGAGTCCCAATATCTTCGATTCTCAATATGCGAATGGAGAATACACTGTGACTGCAAAATGACAAAAAAAAAAAAAAACATTTTCAACATTTCAGCTTTAAATAATGATATTAGGCTCAGTGGTTATTATGAGTTCCCCCAGCCTTCCATTGTCCCCCAGTAGCTAGAAATGGTGATAGGTGTAATACGAGCCCTGGGTATCCTGCTCTGCCTGGCCAACTGCCCCTTTGCAAGCCACCATGTCTCTCTCTCATGGGTGGGCCAAATTCTCTGGGTGGGCAAAGCAGAGAAAACGGATGTATCCTTTCCTCTCATGACCTCATAAGGGGCAAGATTCCAGATGGGCCTATCTGAGCTTTCATTTTCTCAAAGGTAGAGCAGGATACCCAGGGCTCGGTTTACACCTATCACAATGTCTAGCCACTAGAGACCATATTCCTCATAAAGAGAAATTTTCATGCCATGGGACCTTTAACATCAATAATCAAGATAAGACAGAATGGATAATATGAACATTTTCTTGCCTAAGGCACATGAAAGAACATTATTGATATGATATTTTTGATAATTTAAACAAAAAACATACCAATGGTTTCTTATTCTACCAGGTAAAGCTGGTGATCTTGCAATCAATGCTTATTCGACTTTTGCGCTTGTGTTAAGGAGATGTGTGAGGCATACTTAAAGCTGGTGACTTTCACCCTCACCTCCTGCTGGAGAGCTGGTTGAGTCGGGTGGAGGAGAAGCTCTGGTTCTTCTTCCCCAGCTTCATCACCTTATAAGCCTCTTCTGCACTATTCACCTGGACCCAACGCAGATCTACATACAAACGCACAAAAAACAGGATAGACAAACTGATTTGAAATTTCCCTCTCCAATTTTTTAGTTTTTTTCCCCCTTAATTTTCAAACACTTTTGGAAACAGGCAGAACCAAAACTAAGCGTTAGTTACTTTAAAGTGATGTGCATTTTGTTCTAACTATTTTTTTCAAATATTTTTCCCTGCATTATTTTAAATCTGGGTTTCTGCAAGTTTAAACAAGTCAAATGTAAGAACTTTACTGATGACATTTTTTATTTACATTAAAAGTACAACGAAATGCAGAGTCACAAAAGTAATTGCAGAGTAAATAAATGGATTCAAATAAAAAAAACAAGTAATAATAATATGTACATAAGTTTATGAACACATGCTAAAGTTGACTAAAAAGGAATATAAAATACATCTTTTGGAAATTGATCTTAATGGCTTAATTTAAATAAAAATGGAAAAATACAACCTTTAGGACACCAATTTTCTTTGTGAATGAATAAAGTATCTTAAATAAATAAATGTTCTTCATTAAAATACAGGGGGCATAAGTATACACACCCCTATGATAAATTCCCATAGAGTCAGGAAGATTAGTATTATTAAAGGCCAGTTATTATGGATCCAGGATACTATGCATCTTGTTATAGTTCCCTTGGCCTTTGGAATTAAAATACCCCCCCACGCGGAAACCTTAATGATAAAAAAACATCTTCTGACTTCTGTCAAGTTTTGTGGCATGTGTCTGCCCCCTGCCGACCCTACAAACCTTTGACAAAGGCGTTGCCCTTGACGTCCTGTGAGAGGCGCAATGCGGCCCTCCTCAGGGCCCCGCTGGGTAACACCTCCAGGAGGTCGTGAATGTTCTCATTGTAGATTTCACAGAAAGAAACCCAAACAGAGAACTTGGTGTGCGCTCCCACCCCGAGGCTGATTTTGTCCTCTGCTGCGACAGTCGTGTCCAACATGGAGAAGCCTGTAATGGACACAAACGTTAACAATCATTGCTTGTAGGTACAACACTGGAGTTGACAGTGCAATCTAGTACCATTATTATCACATTGCACCGGTGGTTTTAGTGTCAGATTTGCAGCGACTGCAGCACAAAAAACTAAAATCAGAAAATAATCAAAGTAAAAAGAGTAATCTAAATCTTGCCTTCGAGAAGGGTCTTATTGGTCCAGTTCAGGCTGGCATTGCTCTTATCGCTCTAAAAGACAAAGTAAAGATGAAAAAGTTAAAAATGCATCAGTCACACACACACACATAGATACATACAGTGGATAGACAGGAAAGGTGGGAGAGATATGGGGGATGACACGCAGCGAAGGGACGCAGGTCGGATTTGAACCATGGTTGCTGCAAAGGCCTCAGGCTACATGGGGCGCACGCTCTTACTGGGTGAGCTAGAGGTTGCCCCATTTTAGGACTTTTTAGAGAAATGACAAGAGTAATTGCCTGAATAAATCCTGTGTAGCCACTTATGAAGGACTAGAGCTGTTGCTCAGGTATCATGCTGCCAGTTTTTTTGTTGTCGTCGTCCGCAGCAGCTGTGGATGGATGGCTTACCTCTTTAAGTTGTCTGAAGAAGTTTCTCTTGAACGCCACTTCCTCAGCCTGCTGCTTCATGGTGAGCCTTGTGAACTCTTGGCAGCGGTGAGGTTTGATGCTCATCCCAGTGAAAACCTGGTCATCAATGCTGCTGAAAATAACATCTAGAGACCTGGGCAGGATACCGGCATCGGCATCTGGACCTGGAGTGACAAAAGCACTTTGTTGGATCGTTATGAGTCAAGGTGCTTCTATCATCATTAAATCTCAAGACAGAAATATGTCTGAAATACCACAGGGTCATTCCTTCCTCAATAACAGGTGCGAGCATGCATTGTCATCAAAGCAATGATGATGTGGACCCCAGGAAGAGTAGCTGTTACTTTGTTAGCAGCTAATTGGGATCCGAATAAAGGAAGAAACGATAAGAATGAATGTGCAGGCCGCCTGCAGCAAGGACGGGCTCATTTTGTCGCAAACTTTTGTCTTTTAAGCCTACTGCTGCACAAGAAGAAAACAATAAAATAAACACTTGCTTGCAAGAGTTTTTAGTGGGCTTTATTAAATGGAAAAATGGAATAACTACTATGCAAGAGTAGAAAAATAACCTCGCCATCTGCACGTCTGTTGTCATTGTGATTTTTTTTCGAAAAGCTATGTACTGTCCCTTTCAACTAAGTATATCACACACAATAACTCCAACAATCAGTTTCAGCACAGGCAGGGCAGAAATTCAAAGTTCCCTTAAAAGTTCATCTACTTCTATGTATTTATTAACAAGGTTTCAATCCGGGATTTCATCCATGACATTGGGCGAGCTAGGTATGTGGTACAAACTATCTAAGCTGCATGAAGCGTTTTCTTACATCAGTGATTCCCTGAACTGACAATCATGTAACTCCATGTGGCTATTACTCATCAGACAACATGAGATCTGACATTACACGATGTGGTGGCAGACGCATTCCTGCATTTAATCTAAAAAGCACTTCCTCCCAAGACGGAATACATTCCAAACTGCACCAGTAATTGTTTTGCTTCATTTAAATAGCAGCACGAACTAAATGTCTGAGAGTGTGGAACGCACCTAAGAATGTGAAGGTCTTCCCAGCGTTGGTGACTCCGTAAGTGAAAACCAGAGAGTTTCCCCCATCAAGAACATCTTTTACCAGATCCTTTACGGTGCCCTGAAAGAGCTCTCTCTGTGTTGTTTCAGGACCATACACCTATTGAAGGAAGGAAATGAGTACAACATTCTGTATTATTACTCAAAAAAATTATAATGACAACACTCCCATCTTTTACATCAGGATTTCTGTTTTCAGGTTCATAAATTAAGGGAGGTAGACTGAAATGCATTGCATACATACATGCATTGCATTCCGACGTACATACATGCATGCATTGCATGATTAAATACTTGCATGCATTGCATGCATAAATACATACAAGTCATGATATATTCTAAAAGAATTCCCTATTAAAATGTATATGGCAAAGATCAATCCAATAAACAACTTTGGTTTCGTTATCTGCCAGGAAACACCGACCTGAGAGAACTGGAAGCGCTGTCCAGTCTGTGGAAGGGATTTGTCAGAGCTTAGCCTCGCTGAGAGGGACAAACATGGAGGCTTCAGCAAAACTGTGTCTGGGGACTCAATGGTAACACAGTCCTGTTAGAAACACAAGGGAAGAGGGTTCAGAAGAGGGAGACAGAAGACCAAAAAATTGTTATCTCTCTTTCAGAATTATTCCGTTAACATTTATTTAAGTGGTCTGCATCAACTGAGTTATCAGTTACTGACTTTTGACAGCAGAACATTTGAACTGTAAAGCAAGGACTGTTTTTGAAGTGTCATTAAAGTAATTCAGATTCAACAGCTTTCACTATTTTATTTGTATTTTTTTACCTGTGACTCTCCGCTATCGCTCTCTGCTGAGCTGAAGGGTCGGATGCGCAGGTAGACCTGAAGGTGTTCTTTCTCCTCCATGCTGGAATGCTGCGCAACACACAAGGGTTTCATTAAAAACAGCAAGAGGTCAAGTTAAAAAATACACTGGGCTACATGCCCTAAACTTAAATATTAGGTTTACATTTATTCCAGAAGTCTATCTAAAAACAATAGTCAGGTTTTTCTTGGTGTAATTCCTCCTGTTTATACAAGACGTTAACAAATCCCTTCCTAATGCACGTTTAATGTTAGGCATGGGGGGACAAAACCAACAATCTTTCCATGTTCTGCGTGAATATATTTCAGCGTGAGTTTTTCCTGACGTTAACACGAGCTGTCTGCACGGGGTTAAACAAATCGAGTGATTTATCTTCAAAAGTCTTTTTAATACAAAAATACTTTCTTTCCGTTCTTCCGGGTTTCTGCAGGTTTCAACAAGTCAAATTTAAGACTTTTTAAGACCTTTTGATACCTTTATGGCTTTAATTTAAGACCTACAGTATATCACGACATAAAAGTATAACGAAATGTAGTCAAAAAAGTACTTGTTAAGTTAATAAACATATTACAATTGAATAAAAGCGACAAATAATGAAAATTATGAATCTATGAATATTGTTGTGTGTGTTTTCCCGTAACTTTTATAATTTTAAGTACAGTAAAAAAAAAAAAGTCTTAAAAAAAATCTAAATTAACATTGATATCGTAATATTCATAATGGATATCGCAATATCGCATTTTGTCAATATAGTGGAACCCTAGTATACAGATACCATATCATTAATGGCAGATTAAATGTTGGTATTGTTGTTGATTAGCGTCCGTTCCAGGTCACCTGTGGGTCTGCTAGGGTGCTGAACTCTGATGAGAGATCCCTCTTCAAATCCCCGACCACTACCTGTTCCTGTACGTCAGCATCGGGGTTCAGGCATGATTCCATCATCCTGCAACAAATAAACAAGCATAAAAGGATAAAAAGCAGTGTTTTTCCTTATTTTGTGGAAGACTTAGCTACACGCATCTGACGATGATTTTAGGATTACTTCCCTGAAAATAACGTTACATTTTCTATTTTAATTTCCCTATACATTGTGTCTCTTTGGGGGTTTTGCGTCTCTTTCTAGTGTTTTGTCTCTTTTTGGTCGTTATGGTATTCTTCAGTCATTTGACGTCTCTTTGTATTCTGTTTGCATCCCTTTCTGGTAGTTTTGAGTCTCTATTTCACATCAATTTGGACCGTTATCATCACCACATCTGTGTCTAGACGTTGGAAAAGCTGGAGCGGATAATTTAAAAACTCAAAAAGCTTAAAGACAACAAATTACTTATAAGGTCTAGATAACAATGATTAGATCTAAGAAAAGCCTCTAAACTCATAATTTGTGGTAAAGGTATTTTTATAGCCAAAGGTTTATTGTTATACTGTTTTTTCTCTCTATAAGGTATTTTTTTATACCTTTTTTGTAAGCTGCTGTTGGAAATTTCAATTTCCTTGCAGAAGTCATCCCAAAAGAATTAACCCTTGGTTTGTCTTCCAGTCAAAATAACACTTTTGTTAAGGCTTTTTTAAATCAATGTTTTTAACTTTTTTCTTACGTTTTTGTCCGATTGTTCAACACTTTTGACGCTTTTTTCAGATGTTTGTCTTTTTTTTTAACGTTTTCAACACTACGTAAAACTCACTTATTAACTTTAGTTTTACAGTTATTTTTGGAATTTATGTTCAATAAACCTCATGTATAGGAAATTATACCAAATGTTTGAGTTAGAAAAGCACCAATAAGGAATTATTGAGACTAAAATTAAATGTTGATGGATAATCACAGACTGGAATATGTCAACTTTTACTCAATACTATTTCAAAAACACTTCAAATGCTATAAAATTGAATAAAACACCACAAAATGAATGAAAGTAGAGATTTGTACTTGACAAAGAGCGTTGTGTGGGATCAATCATGTTATTTTGGGGATTTAAAAAGAACATTGATAGAGGACAACGGGTCAATTGGACCCGAGGACAACATGAGGGTTTAGTCTTTTAGTTCATTCATTCAGCTTAGGTGCTGCTCCTAAACCTTACAATGGCAGAAAAACCCTGAAAAGTAAACCAAGACAGCACCAAAAAGCCAAACAGTGGCCACACGTTTGCCTAACGTTACACCAAAGACAACGCGATCACTGAACACGGTGAAACTTAACGTTAATGAGCTAATTAGATTTAACTTCAGCTACTTAACGTTAACGTCAACAACAGTTAACGTTGATACGAAAGTGTCGACTAATAAGCCAAGCTTTGCTACTATTGGTGCTTCACTGACGTTATCTGTGTCAGCCAAAATATAAATAAGTTTAAACGTTTATTTACAAAAGTTAAGTGGCTTCAAATGTTAAACGTTTAACCAGAAAACAAGCTAACTGGTTAGCTCCGCTAGCTAGAAATGTTCAGCTGACGCGCAGCCGCACCTGTCAACTGATACTAGCAACGTTAACGTTAACATGGTTTAAAATGTCGGTTTACTTGTACAAAAAGAACAAAAAGATGACAGTCGAACTGGGATATTAGTCCACAAAACACTTACCTGGCAGTTATGTTTGGGACATTAGCTACTGAGACACGGTAATATTCTTTTGTGTTATAGCTAACTAACGTTAAACACAACAACACACCCGCGGTCTCAGTTTGAAACTGACCAATCGGATTCGAGCAGAAACTGCGCATGCGTCATTTCTGTGTTTTTCTTTTGAGGCTACAAAAACAATGTTATTGCATGCCGCCACCTACTGTACCGGAGTATGTAACACACACATGCTTTAACCCTCATGTTGTCCTCGGGTCACACTGACCCGTTTTCCTAGATCAATGTTCTTTTTAACTACCCAATTTTAATTACACAAAATAACATGACTGATTCCACACAACGCTCTTTGGCAAGTACAAGTCTTTACTTTCATTAATTTTGGGGCGTCTTGTTCAATTTTATAGCATTTGAAAAAACAATTGAAATAATATTGAGTAAAAGTTGACATATTCCAGTCTGTGATTATCCATCAACAAACATTCCTTTAATTTTAGTCTAAATAATTCCTAATTTCTGCTTTTCTAACTCAAACATAAGATATAATTCTTTTTATTGACATTAAAAATAAATGTCAAATTGACAGTAACATTGAAAAAGCATTAAAAGTGATTAAAAAAAAGGGACAATAACGTACGAAAAGTTAGAAACATCGATAAAAAGCCTCAACAAAAGTGTTGATTTTCAATTTTGATGGGAAGACAACACAAGGGTTAAACAACCTACAGTCTAATGTATGCAACCAACCCTAATGCATAAAAACATAACTTTATATAGTATTTATATTAGGGATATTTTATATTCATTTAAATATTTACATAAAAAACGTTTAACCTGTACTTGTTTTCCCTCTGTCTCTAACAGTCCTTAAACTTCCTACAACCTATCAACAAACAACAGCTTCCTATCTGATGCTGTCTTTTTCATCCTTTTCTGCATTCAATGTTGTTGTTTTTTTGGTCGGAAATCATCACATACCCTTATATACCCTTCATACCTAGAGATTGGCACGGGGTACTTTCCATAAAATCATCTCTCAATCAAATTAAACCAAGAGTTTGGCATGGTGTTATTTCAGTTGGCTTCATAGCTGGTTTGATTTGCATTGAGAGATGATTTTATGGAAAGTTACATAAGTTCCCCATGCCAATCTCTAGGTATGGTGAAGGGTATGTGATGATGATGATTTCCGACTATAAAACATAAATATTGGATTCAGAAAAGGATGAAAAAGACAGCACCTATGGTGAAGGGTATGTGATGATGGGGGTTATTTTAATTCCAAAGGCCAAGGGAACTTTATCAGGATGCATAGTATCCTGATCCATGAAATAACTGGTCTTAAAAAAATCTAAATCTGCCTGCCTTTATGGGAATTTATCATAGGGTGATATGATATTTTCATAATATGGGCATGTTAAAGATATTATAAGTCATACATTTTCTGACTGCCAGGCCACAATCATGAATCTGTGTGGCCAGCAGGCAGAATCAAGCTGGCCGAAACTAAGCCCGGAAAGCTTGAGGTGTTAAATAGACAATCTGGCAAGGAATGAGTAGAGATGGGCCAGTATATACTGTATACTGCAAGGCTGATTAGGCATATAGAAAGTAGGTGAGTATGTGGACATGGAGGGAGTAAAAACACATTTCCTTGTGTCCTCTCTTCTCGCATGATTTCCTCACGTTTCTCCCATGCTTCCTTGGTGGGATTAGTTTTAACTGACGACGTGTCATTTCCCGGGATTGTTCAGCTGCCACCAGATATTCCGCCAGATGTCTCTCATTTTGATTTCTGTCACCTTCTGCTGTACTTATAAGTAGGGAATAAAAATGGTCTGCACACTCTGCGTGCAGTTATTTATGGGGGTTACACAACCCCATTGGTAGAATGAACACAGTTGGTAGAGTGGGTGCCCACAATGAGAGGTTTACTCCTCCACGCAGCGGCCCCTGGTTCGACTCCAACCTGCGGCCCTTTGCTGCATGATATTCACCCTCTCTCTCCCCTGTCATGTCTTCAGCTGTCCTGTCAAAAATAACGGCCGAAAATGCCCACAAAATAATCTTTAAAAAAAAATGGAGTTCCCATACCTTTATTATGTTCAGTTGATATTTGCCTTTTGCATGTGCTTGAATCATTAGTGTTAAATTAACACTACAAACCAGCTTCCAGCTGACTAGAAGGATACTTAAACGCATTTATACACAACGCACACAGAGTCCGAGGGAACAAGGCAGTCAATAGTCAGGCCTCCCGGATATAATTTGGGTGGATGAGATATTGGAAACTCCTCTCAGTAAAGCACACAATAATTCACATGCTCCGCAAACAACAGCCTCCAAAATGATCTTAAGGTTCAATAAAAACAGGTTTGACAAACTGAACATTAAAAGCTCCCAAGGCGTAGGAATTATTGCAAAACTCCAGGGCTCAACAAATATTAGGATAAGGAAGATATCTGCAAACCACAAAATAGTCAAATGCAATGAACATGAACATGAAGAACATCTTCTTCCTTACATTAGACAGATCTCTTTGAATGTGTGAAATAAAACCTGTAATAGGTTGTGTTTTCTATTAGACACAATTTTCTTGGACAGCATTAATTTGGACAGCATTTTCCAAAATGATAACGTTGTATGATTTATGAATGAAGTTTATTTTTAATTTAATTATTAAATTGTACGGTCCAAATAGTCCAAATGGTCTAAGTGAGGTCATAGTGCTACTACTTAGGTCTGTTTGCAGTAAATAGTTTTATACACACTGTATGGTGTGTTGTGTGTTGTATATCTGTTTTACTGTTTTGAATGACATTGATGTTCAGAAACACTTTCTTTAATAAAAATCTGTATTTATTGCACAATAAAGTAAACATAACAGGAAAAAAATATTACATAAAAGTATATTAGAACCATAACTTACATGGGACACATATATTAAAAAGGCACTCAAATAAAAAAGACACTAGACCACAAAAAAACTACAGCTATTCTGATATTCCAGACCACAGTCTGATGTTCCGTATCATCTCTTTTTCAGGGGTACTAGCGTGGATGCTGGACGTAAACAAAACATATTAAAATGTGTATTTATGATTTGTTTCATGTTGGTGCAATATTTAACACTCTTCAGGAGCAGAATATCCTTAGATACCATGTTCCAGACTGGAGGCCAAATGCTCAAGGGCTTATATGAGTGCCTGTACCATTTAAATGAACCAACTGCATTAAGGTTAATTGAATGGTATTTTGGGCCAGTTGTGGTCCTTATAATTTATCACAGAGTACTTAGTTCACTTCTTAGTATATAATGAAGGCTCATATTAGAATCCCTCAAACAGTGATGTGAGTAATGTGACTATTTTTCAGTGTTTCCTTCTTGTGTGTCCATGCCTCAGACTGGAACCTGACTTCCTATGGTTCTCCATCTCCATATGAACGAGGGGAATCAGCTCTAGTTCTGCCCCTGACCCTGCAGCATCTCACCCCGTCCTTCATCTCCATCATCGGTACCGGATGTGTGGCTGCCGCCGCCATGTCATCAGCTGACTCTTCTTTCCTTTCTGCAGCTTCTGTCTTCACTAACATGTTCAAGACCATTCTGAGGCCTCAGGGGAAAAATATTGGTTGGTTGGGCACCAATGACTAGTGTTAATTTCTTGAATGAGCCTATGGGGGGGACACATTAAGTGGGGGGTCCATAGTGACACCCCCAGTAAATTTTAATTTCCTGCATTTCTGGTGGAACCATCTTTATTTATGTGAACTAAAATACAGGTGACAATTCAAAGTATCAAAATATAATGTAGCTTAATATAAGACTTGCGTCCACACTGCTCCTGCATTACAGAGCCCCTAAGCAGAGACAATTGGAACCACTGCTGCCCCTGTTTCATTTTGGTCAGGATATACGGAGACCTTTGCAAACCACGATGCTGACATCTGCGTTTTCCTCCTGATAGGGTCTTGATTGTGGTTTAATGATTTGGGTGTGCATTTCTGTTGATTTAGTGTTCATATTGTTGGAGCTAAATCCTGCTCCATTCTCAGGGTTCATTCAATTAGTAGTCAAAATCTCAGATGTTGATATGTGAATCCATTTTATTACATAGGATATCCTAGAGACAAATACAGAGTCAACCTAACACGGCTCTCCCCCAAATTTGTCTGACTCTTAGGCTTTCATGCCCCCAGAATTATCTCACAAAGGGTGGGGTCTTGTGCTTATTCCTTATCTTTTGATTGGGATGTGACTGAGTGTTTATGACCCTCAGGACTTGCAAAGCAAAAGAGCAGTTGGGCCATAAAGGGTGACTGAAACCAGAGACAGGATGTCTCTAACATCATCAATTCAGCTTCTAACACATTTGTAGAGCTGGGTTATAACAAAATGTACCGGAACATCTTATATTATAAAACAGAAGTATTGCAAAACAACTTAATGTAACAAACAACAAACAACAAACTATAAACTTATAACAACAAACTTAATGCATGACCCACATGTCTTCATTTATGTTGAAATAATGCTTTTACCTTTTAGCTTAAATGTATAATGCAAATCACACACAATGTTTAAGCATATATACAATTTTAAATTCCAACAATGTGTATTTCTATTTATTGGTGTTACCATGACCATGACACGGGTGGGGACTGATGGCCTCTAGGCAAGGAGTGTCTGTTCAACGTCTATTATATATCTGTTCAATCCTGTTCACTTTATATATGCTTCCTTTAGGCAACATTATCAGCAAACACTCCATAAACTTTCATTGTTATGCAGATGATACTCAATTATATCTATCAATCAAGCCGGATGAAACTAATCAGTTAGCTAAACTTCAAATGTGCCTTCAGGATATTAAAACCTGGATGAGTTGTAATTTTCTAATGTTAAACTCAGATATAACTGAAGTTATTGCTCTGGGGCCCAAGCACCTCCGTGACGCATTATCCAAAGAGATAGTTACTCTGGATGGCATCACCCTGGCCTCCAGCACCACTGTGAGGAATCTTGGAGGTATCTTTGATCAGGACATGTCCTTTAATTCCCACATAAAGCAAATTTCAAGGATCGCCTTTTTTCACCTATGTAATATTGCAAAAATCAGGAATATCCTACAAAGCTCTCCATCGTCAGGCACCATCTTATCTTAAAGAGCTCATAGTACCTTACTACCCTACCAGAGCACTGCACTCCCAGAATGCAGGGTTACTTGTGGTTCCTAGAGTCTCTAAAAGTAGAACGGGAGCCAGAGCGTTCAGCTATCAGGCTCCTCTCCTGTGGAACCAGGTTCCAGTTTGGGTTCAGGAGGCAGACACCGTCTCCACATTTAAGAGTAGGCTTAAGATTTTCCTCTTTGATAAAGCTTATAGTTAGGGCTGAATCAGGAGAGACCTGAACCATCCATTAGTTACGCCGCTATAGGCCTAGACTGCTGGGGGACTTCCCATGATGCACTGAGCACCTCTAAAATTGAATTGAAAATAGTTAGGGAGTGAGGAGTTGCAGCGTCCGCCTAACCCGGCCCACCTGCTTCTCGTCATAGTTGTCAGATTTATCTATCAATCAATCAATAATATAATAAAACTAGAGGGAGGCAGGGCGATACAGCCCGATCCGGTTGGGGAGAGTTCTAGCCTGACCAGGCTCCTCTCTTTACCCTGTCTCTCTTAGTTATGCTGTAATAGTTTTAGACAGCTGGGGGACTTCCTTCGACACACTGAGCTCCTCTCTTCTCTATCTTTCTATCTTCCCATTTTGTGTGCATCCATGTCCCAGAAATGCTTGTTACTAACCTAGCTCTGGGGAGTCATTCCCCGGAGTCCTTATGTTCTTTCCCCCCCAGCATGTTTCCTCGGATCAGGGAGGCTCCAAAATCATGGTAGCAGCTGTTGCCATGGTCCTGCTACATGTTCCTTTCTGCAATGCCATGTTACATCCTGCCACGATCTGCGGTGCCCAGCTACGTCCTTCAGTTCCCTGCTATGCCACAAACTACTACAAAGAACTACTACAAACTATTTTTTTTGGGACTGTTATTGCCACCCTTCATTCTAACCCCTACCGGTGGTCATACACCGCCTACCAAGAGCCTGGGTCTGTCCGAGGTTTCTTCCCAAAGGGGAGTTTTTCCTCGCCACTGTCGCACTGTTGCTTGCTCTGGAGGAAACTACTAGAACTCTTGGGTCCTTGTAAATTCTGGAGTATGGTCTAGACCTACTCTATCTGTAAAGTGTCTTGTACTGTAAAGTGTCTCTTGTTATGAATTAATACTATAAATAAAATTTAATTTAAAATTGAGTTAACTCTGTTTCCTAAGTGAATCACACACTTCTGACTGCAACATCAATAAAACACACCTCAACTAGGAGAGGAACAGTTCAGAAGAGAGTCCCACGAGCCTTTGCACTGTCGACAGCAACAGTCGATATAGGGTAACATCCTGCCGAAGGGTACAGTGTGTTCTATACACTCTGTACTGTTCAGCTGCACGGCAACACAAATATTTAATCATGACATTGTTTTACCTTTCTAACCCCTAGCTAAACCTGTAACAATCTATTTCACCGAGGGCATTGACAAATACTTAAAGTGGAGAAGCTGTCCTGTTATCCCCCTTTTCTTTAACAGTCAGTCAGTCAGTCAGTCAGTCGGTTGGACATCAGCGAGTGAAGAAGCCAGTCAGCATCCATCATGGCTGTTAACATCCCAGGAGTGATAGTGATGGTGGTTTTCTACCTGCTGGTCCTTGGGACCGGCATCTGGGCTTCTTTCAAGTCCAGGAGGGAACGGAAGAAAAGTGCAGCCAGTGGAATGGAGATGGCGCTGCTGGGAAACCGGAGCATTGGCTTGGTGGTGGGGATCTTCACAATGACAGGTGAGGAGAGCTCCGCTGACACAGGACGGAAGCTGTGACCAACAAGGTTGTGATTATTAGGAAATGTATTTATAAGATTATAAAATATCTTGAAAGTTCTTTGGTAACACTTTAAAATAACCATCATTAATAGATGGTAAATTGATAGTTAATTAATCTTTAGTTAATTGTCATTTAACTGTTAGCAAGCAATTCAATTATAATAAAATATTTAGTATTAATGTGAATTAACAGTTTATTGTTACACACTTTATATCCCTCATATGTTATATTACATATAGTATCGGGTAATGATTATAAAATGTTTGTAAACCTTTAAGAAACCATTTTTAAAACATCTATAAAGATTACATCGATAGATGGACCAGATATTCCTGACACAGTAAACATTATCTGGATGGCTGTTGTAAAGCTGTGAATGATGTTTTTCATATTTAGATATTGGTTAGTAAGTAAGCAATTATACAATTTTTGCCCTTCATTAAATTATACATATATATGTATATAATAATTTAATTAAATATTTTTAAATATAATTTAATGAAGGGCACAAAATGTATCAAATCAAAAATGTATCACTGCTTTACAAATATCTATATTTTTTATTTAACCTATATTAATTCAGGGACAGTCCACTGAGAGGCAGCGGTTGGAGGTTGAGAGCCTTGCTCAAGGGTACCTCAATGATGGTAATGAGGGAGGGACAAGCACTGCTCTTTCACTTTCCCCACCCAGATTTTATCCTGTCGGTCTGGGGATTGAACCGACGACCTGCAACTTTATATATCCATCCAGACATGTTTATAGACAGTTTAAAAACCGACTAATAACCGCTGACAAAGTATTAACTATCTTTGTGAATTATTAGGGTTCGCTGTTCAACAGCGCCACAAACAGCAAAAATCTATCATAAAGTTCAACAAAAATCTTTCTAAAAACAGATTTTGACAAACTGAACAGTAAAACCTTCAATGGGCTCCAGCGCTAAATAAGTATTAGGATAAGGAAGATATTTGCAAAAAATATTTATATTTAAAATGTATGCAAGGAACTATCTTCCTTTGTATTACATCAAGCAGATATCTTTGAATGTGTAAAAGAAAACCTGTAATGAATTGAAATGGTCCAAATAGCTGCCGCTTGTTCACCAAATGTCTTGCTCATGTGTTACTCCATCCCGCAGCTACGTTTGTCGGAGGGGGCTTAATCGTTGGCACAGCTGAGTTGGTGTACGTACCTTCTATGGGACTGACCTGGGTTATAATGATGCTCATGGCAAACAGCTCAACTTTTATTATTGGTAAGAGTTGGAAATTACATTTGAAAGGATACTGTATATATACGTATATAAAGTATATATACTGTATATATATACAAATACTGTATATATATATATATATATGTATATACAGTATATATATATACACAGTGAGGAAAATAAGTATTTGAACACCCTGCTATTTTGCAAGTTCTCCCACTTAGAAATCATGGAGGGGTCTGAAATTATCATCGTAGGTGCATGTCCACTGTGAGAGACATAATCTAAAAAAAAAATATCCAGAAATCCCAATGTATGATTTTTTAACTATTTATTTGTATGATACAGCTGCAAATAAGTATTTGAACACCTGAGAAAATCAATGTTAATATTTGGTACAGTAGCCTTTGTTTGCAGTTCCAGAGGTCAAACGTTTCTTGTAGTTCTTCACCAGGTTTGACACACTGCAGAAGGGATTTTGTCCCACTCCTCCACACAGATCTTCTCTAGATCAGTCAGGTTTCTGGGCTGTCGCTGAGAAACACGGAGTTTGAGTTCCCTCCAAAGATTCTCTATTGGGTTTAGGTCTGGAGACTGGCTAGGCCACGCCAGAACCTTGATATGCTTCTTACAGAGCCACTCCTTGGTTACATTTCATTGTTTGCTAGCTAGCTAAAAAACACTTAGTTAGCCTGTAGCTATATTCATTAAAAAACATTCCATCGTTTGCTAGCTAGCTAAAAAACACTTATTTAGCCTGTAGATATATTCCTTAAAAAAACATTCCATCATTTGCTAGCTAGCTAAAAACCAGTAAGCTAACCAGTTAGCCTGTAGCTATATTGCATAACAAAACTGAACATTGTTTGATAGCTAGCTAAATCAAATAGCTTAATGTTACTTATAATTAGGCAGAGAAACTCCAGTGTGTGTGTGTGTGTGTGTGTGTAAGGGTGGAAAGCGCTACACTAGGGTGACCAAACGTCCTCTTTTGCCCGGACATGTCCACTTTTTACGTACTGTCCGGGGCATCTGGGGGAGTTTAGAAATTCATGAAAATGTCCGGTTTTCACTGTTCTTCATTGGACCATTAAGCGTGTACTTAAATTGACTGGCGCTTTGCACACTACGGTACTTTGTTGCCTGATGTAATTCTTGAGAGGCTGCTTTGCGGGCGGCTCTGCAACGCACACATACAGGGAGCAGATCAGACTGGCAGCACATACAGGGAGCAGATCAGACAGGGAGCACATACAGGGAGCAGATCAGACAGGGAGCACATATAGGGAGCAGATCTGACTGGGAGCACATACAGGGAGCAGATCAGACAGGGAGCACATATAGGGAGCAGATCAGACAGGGAGCACATATAGGGAGCAGATCTGACTAGGAGCACATACAGGGAGCAGATCAGACAGGGAGCACATACAGGGAGCAGATCAGACAGGGAGCACAAACAGGGAGCAGATCAGACAGGGAGCACAGGGGCTGTTTGAGGGTTAAGACTTGGTTTTAAGATTAGGGTTAGAATTACGTTATGGTTTGGATGAGGGTAAGGGGCTAGGGAATGCATTATGTCAACAACGGATCCCCACAACGATAGTGTGTGTTTGTGTTTGTGTGTGTGTTTGTGTGTGTGTGTGTTTGTCTGGATGTCACATAAAGTCATTTCTGTTTTTTAAATTTGGATATGGTGGAAAGAAATAAATCATGGTATTTTACACATTACATGTTTTTCTTGAATGTTATTTCCCTTCACTTCATTGCTTTTTTTAATTGTGGTATCTTCTGTCCTCTTGTAAATAAAGTTGGCCTGGTGTTTGCAAAGCCAATGAGAGAAAGAAGGTATGTGACGATGCTGGACCCTTTCAATGCCAAGTATGGAAAAGTTCTAACAGCTGGACTCAGCTTGTTTACCATTTCTTTTGATGTGCTCTGGGTGCCCATAATACTCCTTGCTTTAGGTATGTTACACACATAAAAACTCTTATTATATTAAAGCTATACATATATGTATATTGTTGTGTTGGTGTTGTGTTGTATTGTGTTAGGGAAAATACAGTAAATGTATACTTGGATATAATTTCCGACCCACACTGTGTAGATATGACTTACTTCAATGAATGTAAATGTGTATTATTATTAACACAAAGACTGGTTATAAAATGTCACTGATACAATATGTCTGACAGGAGGAACCATGAGTGTGATCTTGGATTTGTCCTTGCCTTTGTGCATTTGGATCTCTGCTGCCGTCGCCATTACCTACACACTGCTGGGAGGTCTCTACTCTGTGGCCTACACAGATATTATCCAACTTGTGCTCCTATTCTTCAGCTTGGTGAGTTTGATATATTTTTAGGTTTGATAGTGTTAGCTTTTTGTTTTAAGAAAACACTCTTACACAAGGAATAAAACACTCCAAAGGACGTATATAAAAGTGTATGTGTGTTTAAATCCATTTCTATTTGTCTCTGCAGTGGATCTGTGTTCCCTTTGCCTTGATGAACCCTTACTCCTTGGACATTAGGAAGACACTGATGAACAACACCTTGCACGCTCCCTGGATTGGTGCACCAGGGCTGAAAAAGTCCTGGATAATGATTGATGATTACTTATTTCTTGTAAGGAAGCAATAATACAGCTAATATGAAATGGAATGCAATTTGCTTCAGTCTTCATAGATATCTTTAGAAAGAGGATAACATCCATATGTTAATAGTTTGTTTTTCATTTTTAACTTAAGAATCAGACAGGTTGTAGGCCAAGGCTATTATCTAAAACAATATGTCTGTGAATGTCCAGGTTGCAACACGTGTGTTTAATTTGACCAACTAACTGTTTTACTTTTCAGGCACTAGGAAATGTGGGATATCAGGGCATCCACCAGAGGACTTTGTCGGCGTCTTCAACATCCACAGCCAAGATCACTTGCTTTGTCGCTGCTGTCATCTTCCCTGTATTTGTGATACCTTCTGTACTGCTTGGGGCAGTCGCTGCATCCACAGGTATTAATATATTCCACATACAGGGGTAAGCTGTGAAAAGTAATATCTTCAAGAAAAAGAAATAAAGTTTGGGTAAGAAATTAAGACTACATCCACACAATACGAATTTTTAACGGCATTTTAAATTCAATTAAATTTTATATATAGTATCAAATCATAACAAAAGTTATCCCGAGACATTTTACAGACCACATTCTATAATTTACAAAGCCCCGAAAAATTAATTCACACTTAATCACACTTAATAAAAATAATGGAACAGTGACTACAAATGGTAGTCATACTAGTTTAGACACTAGTTAGACACTGCAGGGTGTCATAGGGTGTAGCGTGGCATAGCAGAGCATAGAATTAAAATAAAAACCAGTTTCCGTCCTGACAAACCATTTAGTCGTGATGTCGCAGGATGAAGCTTCATGAACCATTATGTTTTTACCCAATAAACCCACAGAGCATGTGAATTGTCGCAGATTGCTTTAATAATAGCTTGCATCCTGTGCATGTAGGTAGTAGTAGCCGTGACTGATAAGACCCAATCAGGGAGCGAACATGGGTGTCTGCATCCTTGTTTTCTGCCTGTCCAGACACAATCCCAGATTAATGAAACAAAGCCTTCAGGAGCAGAATATCCTTATATACCATGTTTCAGACTGGAGGCCAAATGATCAAGGGCCTATGTGAGTGCCTGTGCCATATAATGAACCAACTGCATGAAGGTAAATGTAAAGGTCTCTTGGTTAAAAAAAACCAACTGGGCCCACTGTGCTCCTTATAACTTATCACAGAGTACTTAGTTCACTTCTTAGTATATAGAGAAGGCTCATCTTAGAATCCCTCAAACAGTGATGTGAGTAATGTGACTATTTTTCAGTGTTTCCTTCTTGTGTGTCCATGCCTCAGACTGGAACCTGACTTCCTATGGTTCTCCATCTCCATATGAACGAGGGGAATCAGCTCTAGTTCTGCCCCTGACCCTGCAGCATCTCACCCCGTCCTTCATCTCCATCATCGGTACCGGATGTGTGGCTGCCGCCGCCATGTCATCAGCTGACTCTTGTTTGCTTTCTGCAGCTTCTGTCTTCACCTCCAACATATACAAGACCATTCTGAGGCCTCAGGTGAAAAAATAAGTTGTTCTCCACCTCCTGAGCCACAAAACAAAGGGAATGGCATACAGGAGAGAATAAATGGAATAAAGTGGCATGAAGGAGAAAGATAGGAGAGCTAAAGAAGCAGTGAGAGAGTTATTTAAAGCAGAACAGTCTCAATCATCTGCTGTTTACCTGTTTCTCGTCCTCTCTACTTTCTTCTGCAGGCTTCAGACGGAGAGACTCTGTGGGTGATCCGTGCTTCGATCTTGGTAGTGGGCTTAGTTTCTACATCACTGACCAACCTGGAAAACAGCATGTTGTCGTTCTGGTTCATTAGTCTTGAGGTGGCTTACGTTATAATCTTCCCTCAACTAGTCTGCGTCCAATTCTTCAACGTCTCCAACGGTTACGGGGCTGTGATGGGCTTGCTGGTGGGAACTGTGTTAAGACTGCTCAGTGGAAACCCGTCACTTGGGTTAGCACCAGTCATTCACTTCCCAGGATGCACTCTTGAGGACGGTGTTTATGTCCAGTACTCTCCGGTTAAGACCATCTCCATGCTGTCTGCCGTTGCTGCCATCTTGTATTTCTCCTACATTGCGTCTGTGCTCTTCAACAAAGGCCTGCTTCCTGAGAAGTGGGATGTGTTCAAAGTGAAAGTCCAGCACTCACCACAACCACAGACAGTAACATATGTTGCAACAGAACAAACTCAGATTTTGTAAGTGAAGTTGTAAGTGTTCCTGCATGTAGCAGTATAATTTTTTTTTAAAGCATAATACAAACTAGTAAATACCATAGACTGTAAAAGTAAAACTGGACAACACGTCTCCACTCCCTCCAACTGTACAAAAGCTAAGCCACAATATCTAGGATACAGGTGCCGCCATCTTGAAAGTTTGGAGTCTGTGCAGTCTGTGATAGGGCAGTGGAGCTGATGTATTCAAGTCCCGCCCATACAAGCCATACAAACCAATCACAAGCTGTCAATCATGACGTTTCACACTGGTTTTATAGCATAAAAAAAGCATTAAAAAAAAAAACTTGCACACTTAAAGAAACATCATCGTCATAAGAGCTACTTAAAATGGCAGACACAATCTTTGGGAAAAATGTATTTGAAGTGTACTTTGATGTTTTTAGTTTGGCCCATGTCCCATCGGGTAACATAGAGGGGACAGGGTTTATGACCTTTACTGCAGCGAGCCACCAGGTTGAGACCGAGATGTTTTGGCTTCACTAATCCCCAATTTCCACGGTGGCAGAGTCATTAGGTTTCCATTAAAGTCAATGTGTGTATTTCCACTGACTGCATCCCGACTCCGTCCCAGTTCCGACACGGCAGCTAGTGTGGGACAGGAAGTTGAGCGCAGAAACAAAATAAAACATCTGGTTAATTTTCAAAATAAAATAGTGTGCTCACGGCTGATTATATCTCCCTGCGCATCATCCCCCATCTCTCTTCCACTTTCCTGTCTATCCACTGTCACTAATAAAGGTAAAAATGCACCAAAAAATAATCTTTAAAATAAATTGAAATACTGTGTTCCAAGAAAGTGCCCATTTATTCCAGTTAAAGTTGATCGCCCCACAACTTATGACTAAAACGACTTTTATCTTTCTGATTGGCTCTTGCTTTGTGGGGCTCATTGTTCATGCACATGAAGTTTCCTGTGAGTTTTAAAATCATTTAATCTGCTTAAAAATAAAAAATTATAATTGACTTTCATTTGCTCAGATTTTTGTTATTGTACACTGGCCGCTGGGACAAATTGGCAGCAAGGTGTAATGAATATTAAAAAAGAACCACAAAGAATGTTATCCCAATGCAGTTTGATGTGTATAGATATATTGTTATAATAGTCATAACATACATTTGTTAGGGGCTAGTTCTGACCCAGAATGCAGAGACATCACACAGGCAAGGTAAAGCAGTTCAGAAGGGTTTAATGAACAGAGTGTACTGAGAGATGCAACGTCTTATTGTGTCTGGGTGGGGAAACTCCTGGCTTGTCCGAGGTTGGAGGCAATCCGACGGTGGAGAGTCCAAGTGGGTTTGGGACACGAGGCGGACAGGCAGAGGTGAGTACAATGAGTGAGTACATGAGTACATGAATGAGTACAGCACTTCCCAAAAGCCTGAACTCACACATGCACTGACTTCACTGACTTCATATTTTTATATTTCGTGTCGACACTGTGAAGGGGTTGCTTCAATCTCGTTGCACGGGTACTGCACCAATGACAACAAAGGCTTTCTATTCTATTCTTCTCTACAAGGAAGGACACAGGAGGGCTCCCAACGTGGAGGATGAGGCTGGACTGTGAGACTGGAAACATGCAGGCACGTCGGAGGAAGCAGCAGGTCTAGGCGGAATCTAGACAGAGACACAAGATAAGGCAAGGCAAGGCAGCTTTGCATTACAGAGCCCCTAAGCAGAGACAGTTGGAACCACTGCTGCCCCCGTTTCGTTTTAGTCAGGACGGACACATACGGAGACCTTTGCAAACCACGATGCTGACATCTGCGTTTTCCTCCTGATAGGGTCTTGATTGTGTTTTAATGATTTGGGTGTGCATTTCTGTTGATTTAGTGTTCATGTGTAATTATATTTATTGGTGTTACCATGACCGTGACCCCGGGTGGGGACTGATGGCCTCTAGGCAAGGAGTGTCTGTTCAACGTCTATTAAATATCTGTAACTCGGTTTCCTGAGTTAATCAACACACTTCTGACTGCAACATCAATAAAACACACCCCAACTAGGAGAGGAACAGTTCAGAAGAGAGTCCCACGAGCCTTTGCATTGCTTCAGCGCCGAACAGTCGATATAAGGTAACATCCTGCCGAACGGTACAGTGTGTTCTATACACTCTGGTTCAGCTGCTCGCCAACACAAATATTTAATCATGACGTTGTTTTACCTTTCTAACCCCTAGCTAAACCTGTAACAATCTATTTCACCGAGGGCATTGATAAATACAATAAAAGTGGAGAAGCTGTCCTTTTTTTCCCTTTCATGTTATCCCCCTTTTCTTTAACAGTCAGTCAGTCAGTCAGTCGGTTGGACATCAGCGAGTGAAGAAGCCAGTCAGCATCCATCATGGCTGTTAACATCCCAGGAGTGATAGTGATGGTGGTTTTCTACCTGCTGGTACTTGGGACCGGCATCTGGGCTTCTTTCAAGTCCAGGAAGGGAACGGAAGAAAAGTGCAGCCAGTGGAATGGAGATGGCGCTGCTGGGAAACCGGAGCATTGGCTTGGTGGTGGGGATCTTCACAATGACAGGTGAGGAGAGCTCCGCTGACACAGGACGGAAGCTGTGACCAACAAGGTTGGGATTATTAGGAAATGTATTTATAAGATTATAAAATATCTTGAAAGTTCTTTGGTAACACTTTAAAATAACCATCATTAATAGATGGTAAATTGATAGTTAATTAATCTTTAGTTAATTGTCATTTAACTGTTAGCAAGCAATTCAATTATAATAAAATATTTAGTATTAATGTGAATTAACAGTTTATTGTTACACACTTTATATCCCTCATATGTTATATTACATATAGTATCGGGTAATGATTATAAAATGTTTGTAAACCTTTAAGAAACCATTTATAAAACATCTATAAAGATTACATCGATAGATGGACCAGATATTCCTGACACAGTAAACATTATCTGGATGGCTGTTGTAAAGCTGCGAATGATGTTTTTCATATTTAGTTATTGGTTAGTAAGTAAGCAATGATACAATTTTTGCCCTTCATTAAATTATATATATATATATTTATATATATATATATATATATATATATATATATATATATATTTATATATATATAATTTAATTTAATATTTTTAAATATAATTTAATGAAGGGCAAAAAATGTATCAAATCAAAAATGTATCACTGCTTTACAAATATCTATATTTTTTATTTAACCTATATTAATTCAGGGACAGTCCACTGAGAGGCAGCGGTTGGAGGTTGAGAGCCTTGCTCAAGGGTACCTCAATGATGGTAATGAGGGAGGGACAAGCACTGCTCTTTCACTTTCCCCACCCAGATTTTATCCTGTCGGTCTGGGGATCGAACCGACGACCTGCAACTTTATAATAACCATCCAGACATGTTTATAGACAGTTTAAAAACCGACTAATAACCTCTGACAAAGTATTAACTATCTATGTGAATTATTAGGGTTCGCTGTTCAACAGCGCCACAAACAGCAAAACTCTATCATAAAGTTCAACAAAAATCTTTCTAAAAACAGATTTTGACAAACTGAACAGTAAAACCTTCAATGGGCTCCAGCGCTAAATAAGTATTAGGATAAGGAAGATATTTGCAAAAAATATTTATATTTAAAATGTATGCAAGGAACTATCTTCCTTTGTATTACATCAGGCAGATATCTTTGAATGTGTAAAAGAAAACCTGTAATGAATTGAAATGGTCCAAATAGCTGCCGCTTGTTCACCAAATGTCTTGCTCATGTGTTACTCCATCCCGCAGCTACGTTTGTCGGAGGGGGCGTAATCGTTGGCACAGCTGAGATGGTGTACGTACCTTCTATGGGACTGACCTGGGTTATAATGATGCTCATGGCATACAGCTCAACTTTTATTATTGGTAAGAGTTGGAAATTACATTTGAAAGGATACTGTATATATACGTATATAAAGTATATATACTGTATATATATACATATATATACAAATACTGTATATATTTGTATATATACTGTGTGTGTATATATATATATATATATATATATATATATATATATATATATATATATATACAAGTGAGGAAAATAAGTATTTGAACACCTCGCCATTTTGCCAAGTTCTCCCAATTAGAAATCATGGAGGGGTCTGAAATTGTCATCGTAGGTGCATGTCCACTGTGAGAGACCTAATCTAAAAAAAAAAATATCCAGAAATCACAATGTATGATTTTTTAACTATTTATTTGTATGATACAGCTGCAAATAAGTATTTGAACACCTGAGAAAATCAATGTTAATATTTGGTACAGTAGCCTTTGTTTGCAGTTCCAGAGGTCAAACGTTTCCTGTAGTTTTTCACCAGGTTTGACACACTGCAGAAGGGATTTTGTCCCACTCCTCCACACAGATCTTCTCTAGATCAGTCAGGTTTCTGGGCTGTCGCTGAGAAACACGGAGTTTGAGCTCCCTCCAAAGATTCTCTATTGGGTTTAGGTCTGGAGACTGGCTAGGCCACACCAGAACCTTGATATGCTTCTTACAGAGCCACTCCTTGGTTACATTCCATCATTGGCTAGCTAGCTAAAAAATACTTAGTTAGCCTGTAGCTGTATTGCATAACAAAACTGAACATTGTCTGATAGGTAGCTAAATCAAATAGCTTAATGTTACTTATAATTAGGCAGAGAAACTCCAGTGTGTGTGTGTGTGTGTGTGTGTGTGTGCGTGTCTGTGTGTGTGTAAGGGTGGAAAGCGCTACACCAGGGTGACCAAACGTCCTCTTTTGCCCGGACATGTTCACTTTTTACGTACTGTCCGGGGCATCTGGGGGAGTTTAGAAATTCATGAAAATGTCCGGTTTTCACTGTTTTTCATTGGACCATTAAGCGTGTACTTAAATTGACTGGCGCTTTGCACACTACGGTAAGGTGACCAGATCTCTCAGACAAAATCCGGGGACATTTTCAGCTCAGAAGCATATATACCTCCAAAACACGTCATGTTTTTAATTTTTGTAAAACTTAAAACGGGGACACTAGACCTAGAGATGAGTATCGGATACAATATAAACTATTGAGGAAAGATGTTCCTTTGACATTGATGCAGTATGAAACGAGATCGCTGCAGTCGGCAGCAGAGAAACAAGCTACAATGGAAGTTAATGGGAGAATTGTCCAGCTTTGGTTTACGTTCATAAAGTGCTCGTTTTGCCACTGACAGACTCAGATTAATATTCTAAGTGTCTGACAACATTATCAAAATCAATCAATCAAAATTTATTTATATAGCACTTTACAACTACCAGCAGGTATCCAAAGTGCTTAACAAAATAAGTAAAATCACAACATACAATAATAAGAGCGAAAATAGAAAACAGTAAAATCAGAAAAGGTTACAAAGAAACAAAAGAGTAAAATTGTCACACCACTACTACGTATTAAAAGCAAGACTGAACAGATATGTTTTGAGTTTGGACCTGAAAAGAGCGACATCTGTAACAGTACGTATATCAGGGGGTAACTTGTTCCAGAGTCTTGGGGCAGCAATTGCAAAAGCCTGACTCCCCCACCGTTTATACCTGGACCTTGGGACCAACTGGTTTGAAGACCACAATAACCGGTTGTGCTCCCGCACAGTTACAATTTCAGACAAATACTCTGGGGCGAGACCGTTTAAAGCTTTAAATACAAACAAAAAAATCTTAACATCTATTCTAAAACACACCGTGAGCCAATGCAGGGTGTAGAGAACGGGAGTGATGTTTGCAAATCTAGATGTATTTGTTAAAAAGCGAGCAGCAGCATTTTGAACAAGTTGAAGACGTGAGATGGAGGTCTGATTCAGACCAACATAGAGAGCATTACAGTAGTCCAACCTTGAACTGATAAAAGCATGAATGGCCTTTTCTAGGTCGTGCCTGCTCAGAAAAGGCTTAACTTTAGCCAGCAGGCGAAGCTGGAAAAAGCTCATTCTAACCACATTACTGATCTGCTTATCAAATTTCATGCTGCAATCAAAAGTAACCCCCAAGTTTTTGACAACAGATATTGTGCAAGATGCCAGAGCTCCCAAACTCAAAGCTGGGCCATTCTGCATGCCTGGAGTACTGAAAATAATACACTCTGTTTTACTATTGTTCAAATTAAGAAAATTGTCTGAAAGCCACAACTTAATTTCAGCGATACAGCTTAGCAGGGAGTTTAGTGCAACACTGTCATTTGCTTTCATAGGCAAATAGATTTGCAAATCGTCTGCGTAACAATGAAATGACAGGTTGTGCTTTCCTATAATCGCCCCTAAAGGCAGCATATATAAAGAAAACAGAATAGGGCCAAGAATGGATCCCTGTGGTACCCCACAAGAAAGAAGATCAACTGACGAGGAGAGGTCCCCAATCATAACAGAAAAGCTCCTATTTGACAGATAGGAGCAGAACCATATGAGTGCCAAACCTCTGATGCCTACGCAATTCTCAAGGTGTGAGAGGAGGACTGCATGGTCCACTGTATCAAACGCCGCTGTGAGGTCCAAACGGACTAAAACAGTAGGATTCCCGGCATCTACAGACAAGGCAATATCATTATGTACCCTCAACAGTGCAGACTTAGTGCTGTGACGTGATCTAAAACCAAATTGAAATTGATCAAAAACACAGTTCAGTTGTAAAAAAGACTTGTAGCTGTATAAACACAATTTTTTCTAAAACCTTTGAAAGAAAAGGCAGATGAGAGACTGGTCTAAAATTGGACAGCACTGTAGGGTCAAGATTAGGCTTCTTAAGTAGAGGCCTGACCACAGCATGTTTAAATGCAGCTGGGACAGAACCTAAAGTAAGACAGGAATTAAAAAGAGTAAGAAGACTCGCCCCAATGGTATATAAAACCTCCTTCACCATTTTGGTGGGGACAATGTCTAAGGGACAGTTGGTAGGTTTCATGTGTTGTACAACCTCACTAAGTAACTTCAGAGAAACTTATGGAAAGGATTTCTAAGGAGGCTGACCTTTCTGTTAAAGATTAACATTTTCATTCAATCATTTTTTAAAACATAAAAGTCCGCGAAATTGTGTTTGCTAAACCCACCAGACTCCATGTAAATAATCAGTAATTTTAGCATCGTAAAATACGGCTTTCTAAAACATCTCTGAGCTCCGAGCAGCGCTGCTCGATCGGCTCCGTTTGGTCAGAGTTTTCTTTCTTTCATTCCAGTATTGGGTCTGTCAGTCGCAGTGAAAACCGGGGACATTTCCGGGGACAGATCCAGCCGGGGACAGGTCACCAAAATCGGGACGTCTGGTCACCTTACACTACGGTACTTTGTTGCCTGATGTAATTCCCGAGAGGCTGCTTTACGGGCGGCTCTGCAACGCGCACATACAGGGAGCAGATCAGACAGGGAGCACATACTGGGAGCAGATCAGACATGGAGCAGATCAGGCAGGGAGCACATACAGGGAGCAGATCAGACAGGGAGCACATACTGGGAGCAGATCAGACAGGGAGCACATACAGGGAGCAGATCTGACTGGGAGCACATACAGGGAGCAGATCAGACTGGGAGCACTTATAGGGAGCAGATCTGACTGGGAGCACATACAGGGAGCAGAACAGACAGGGAGCACATACAAGGAGCAGATCAGACAGGGAGCACAAACAGAGAGCAGATCAGACATGGAGCACAGGGGCTGTTTGAGGGTTAAGACTTGGTTTTAGGATTAGGGTTAGAATTACATTATGGTTTGGATGAGGGTAAGGGGCTAGGGAATGCATTATGTCAACAACGGATCCCCACAAAGATAGTGTGTGTTTGTGTGAGTGTGTGTGTGTGTGTTTGTCTGGATGTCACCTAAAGTCAATTCTGTTTTTTAAATTTGGATATGGTGGAAAGAAATAAATCATGGTATTTTACACATTACATGTTTTTCTTGAATGTTATTTCCCTTCACTTCATTGCTATTTTTTTTAATTGTGGTATCTTCTGTCCTCTTATAAATAAAGTTGGCCTGGTGTTTGCAAAGCCAATGAGAGAAAGAAGGTATGTGACGATGCTGGACCCTTTCAATGCCAAGTATGGAAAAGTTCTAACAGCTGGACTCTGCTTGGTTGCAATTTCTATTGATGTGCTCTGGGTGCCCTTAATACTCCTTGCTTTAGGTATGTTACACACATAAAAACTCTTATTATATTAAAGCTATACGTATATGTATATATGCTATATGTTTGTTTTCAATTCCTTTATCTGTTAACAAATAACTTTGTGTTAGGGAAAATACAGTAAATGTATACTTGGATATAAATTCCGACCCACACTGTGTAGATATGACTTTCTTCAATGAATGTAAACATGTATTATTATTAACACAAAGACTGGTTATAAAATGTCACTGATACAATATGTCTGACAGGAGGAACCATGAGTGTGATCTTGGATTTGTCCTTGCCTTTGTGCATTTGGATCTCTGCTGCCGTCGCCATTACCTACACACTGCTGGGAGGTCTCTACTCTGTGGCCTACACAGATATTATCCAACTTGTGATCCTATTCTTCAGCTTGGTGAGTTTGATATACTTTTAGGTTTCATAGTGTTAGCTTTTTGTTTTAAGAAAACACTCTTACACAGGGAATAAAACACTCCAAAGTACGTATATAAAAGTGTATGTGTGTTTAAATCCATTTCTATTTGTCTCTGCAGTGGATCTGTGTTCCCTTTGCCTTGATGAACCCTTACTCCTTGGACATTAGGAAGACACTGATGAACAACACCTTGCACGCTCCCTGGATTGGTGCACCAGGGCTGAAAAAGTCCTGGATAATGATTGATGATTTCTTATTTTTTGTAAGGAAGCAATAATACAGCTAATATGAAATGGAATGCAATTTGCTCCAGTCTTAATAGATATCTTTAGAAAGAGGATAACATCCATATGTTAATAGTTTGTTTTTCATTTTTAACTTAAGAATCAGACAGGTTGTAGGCCAAGGCTATTATCTAAAACAATATGTCTGTGAATGTCCAGGTTGCAACACGTGTGTTTAATTTGACCAACTAACTGTTTTACTTTTCAGGCACTAGGAAATGTGGGATATCAGGGCATCCACCAGAAGACTTTGTCGGCGTCTTCAACATCCACAGCCAAGATCACTTGCTTTGTCGCTGCTGTCATCTTCCCTGTATTTGCGATACCTTCTGTACTGCTTGGGGCAGTCGCTGCATCCACAGGTATTAATATATTCCACATACAGAACCATTATGTTTTTTCCCAATAAACCCACAGAACGTGTGAATTTTCGCAGATTTCTTTAATAATAGCTTGCATCCTGTGCATGTAGGTAGTAGTAGCCGTGACTGATAAGACCCAATCAGGGAGCGAACATGGGTGTCTGCATCCTTGTTTTCTGCCTGTCCAGACACAATCCCAGATTAATGAAACAAAGCCTTCAGGAGCAGAATATCCTTATATACCATGTTTCAGACTGGAGGCCAAATGATCAAGGGCCTATGTGAGTGCCTGTGCCATATAATGAACCAACTGCATGAAGGTAAATGTAAAGGTCTCTTGGTTAAAAAAAACAACTGGGCCCACTGTGCTCCTTATAACTTATCACAGAGTACTTAGTTCACTTCTTAGTATATAATGAAGGCTCATCTTAGAATCCCTCAAACAGTGATGTGAGTAATGTGACTATTTTTCAGTGTTTCCTTCTTATGTGTCCATGGCTCAGACTGGAACCTGACTTCCTATGGTTCTCCATCTCCATATGAACGAGGGGAATCAGCTCTAGTTCTGCCCCTGACCCTGCAGCATCTTACCCCGTCCTTCATCTCCATCATCGGTACCGGATGTGTGGCTGCCGCCGCCATGTCATCGGCTGACTCTTGTTTGCTTTCTGCAGCTTCTGTCTTCACCTCCAACATATACAAGACCATTCTGAGGCCTCAGGTGAAAAAATAAGTTGTTCTCCACCTCCTGAGCCACAAAACAAAGGGAATGGCATACAGGAGAGAATAAATGGAATAAAGTGGCATGAAGGAGAAAGATAGGAGAGCTAAAGAAGCAGTGAGAGAGTTATTTAAAGCAGAACAGTCTCAATCATCTGCTGTTTACCTGTTTCTCATCCTCTCTACTTTCTTCTGCAGGCTTCAGACAAAGAGACTCTGTGGGTGATCCGTGCTTCTGTCTTGGTAGTGGGCTTAGTTTCTACATCACTGACCAACCTGGAAAACAGCCTGTTGTCGTTCTGGTTCATTAGTCTTGAGGTGGCTTACGTTATAATCTTTCCTCAACTAGTCTGCGTCCAATTCTTCAACGTCTCCAACGGTTACGGGGCTGTGATGGGCTTGCTGGTGGGAACTGTGTTAAGACTGCTCAGTGGAAACCCATCACTTGGGTTAGCACCAGTCATTCACTTCCCAGGATGCACTATTGAGGACGGTGTTTATGTCCAGTACTCTCCGGTTAAGACCATCTCCATGCTGTCTGCCGTTGCTGCCATCTTGTATTTCTCCTACATTGCGTCTGTGCTCTTCAACAAAGGCATACTTCCTGAGAAGTGGGATGTGTTCAAAGTGAAAGTCCAGCACTCACCACAACCACAGACAGTAACATATGTTGCAACAGAACAAACTCAGATTTTGTAAGTGAAGTTGTAAGTGTTCCTGCATGTAGCAGTATCAGTTTATTTAAAGCATAATACAAACTAGTAAATACCATAGACTGTAAAAGAAAAACTGGACGACACGTCTCCACTCCCTCCAACTGTACAAAAGCTAAGCCACAATATCTAGGATACAGGTGCCGCCATCTTGAAAGTTTGGAGTCTGTGCAGTCTGTGATAGGGCAGTGGAGCTGATGTATTCAAGTCCCGCCCATACAAGCCATACAAACCAATCACAAGCTGTCAATCATGACGTTTCACACTGGTTTTATAGCATAAAAAAAGCATTAAAAAAACCTTGCACACTTAAAGAAACATCATCGTCATAAGAGCTACCTAAAATGACAGACACAATCTTTGGGAAAAATGTATTTGAAGTGTACTTTGATGTTTTTAGTTTGGCCCATGTCCCATCGGGTAACATAGAGGGGACAGGGTTTATGACCTTTACTGCAGCGAGCCACCAGGTTGAGACCGAGATGTTTTGACTTCACTAATCCCCAATTTCCACGGTGGCAGAGTCATTAGGTTTCCATTAATGTCAATGTGTGTATTTCCACTGACTGCATCCCGACTCCGTCCCAGTTCCAACACGGCAGATAGTGTGGGACAGGAAGTTGAGCGCAGAAACAAAATAAAACATCTGGTTAATTTTCAAAATAAAATAGAGCGTGCTCACTGCAAATTATATCTCCCTGCGACTGCGCATCATCCCCCATCTCTCTTCCACTTTCCTGTCTATCCACTGTCACTAATAAAGGGAAAAATGCACCAAAAAATAATCTTAAAAAAAAATTGAAATACTGTGTTCCAAGAAAGTGCCCATTTATTCCAGTTAAAGTTGATCGCCCCACAACTTATGACTAAAACGACTTTTATCTTTCTGATTGGCTCTTGCTTTGTGGGGCTCATTGTTCATGCACATGAAGATCCTGTGAGTTTTAAAATCATTTAATCTGCTTAAAAATAAAAAAATATAATTGACTTTCATTTGCTCAGATTTTTGTTATTGTACACTGGCCGCTGGGACAAATTGGCAGCAAGGTGTAATGAATATTAAAATAGAACCACAAAGAATGTTATCCCAATGCAGTTTGATGTGTATAGATATATTGTTATAATAGTCATAACATACATTTGTTAGGGGCAAGTTCTGACCCAGAATGCAGAGCCATCACACAGGCAAGGTAAAGCAGTTCAGAAGGGTTTAATGAACAGAGTGTACTGAGAGATGCAACGTCTTATTGTGTCTGGGTGGGGAAACTCCTGGCTTGTCCAAGGTTGGAGGCGAGCCGACGGTGGAGAGTCCAAGTGGGTTTGGGACACGAGGCGGACAGGCAGAGGTGAGTACAATGAGTGAGTACATGAGTACATGAATGAGTACAGCACTTCCCAAAAGCCTGAACTCACACATGCACTGACTTCACAGCCTTTATATTTTTATATTTTGTGTCGACACTGTGACGGGGTTGCTTCAATCTCGTTGCACGGGTACTGCACTAATGACAACAAAGGCTTTCTATTCTATTCTTTTCTACAAGGAAGGACACAGGAAGGCTCCCAATGTGGAGGATGAGGCTGGACTGTGAGACTGGAAACATGCAGGCACGTCGGAGGAAGCAGCAGGTCTAGGCGGAATCTAGACAGAGACACAAGATAAGGCAAGGCAAGGCAGCTTTGCATTACAGAGCCCCTAAGCAGAGACAGTTGGAACCACTGCTGCCCCTGTTTCGTTTTAGTCAGGACGGACACATACGGAGACCTTTGCAAACCACGATGCTGACATCTGCGTTTTCCTCCTGATTGTGTTTTAATGATTTGGGTGTGCATTTCTGTTGATTTAGTGTTCATGTATATTTCTAGTTATTGGTATTACCATGACCGTGACCTGGGTGGGGACTGATGGCCTCTAGGCAAGGAGTGTCTGTTCAACGTCTATTAAATATCTGTGACTCGGTTTCCTGAGTGAATCAACACACTTCTGACTGCAACATCAATAAAACACACCTCAACTAGGAGAGGAACAGTTCAGAAGAGAGTCCCACGAGCCTTTGCACTGCTTCAGCGAAGAACAGTTGATATAGGGTAACATCCTGCCGAACGGTACAGTGTGTTCTATACACTCTGGTTCAGCTGCTCGCCAACACAAATATTTAATCATGACGTTGTTTTACCTTTCTAACCCCTAGCTAAACCTGTAACAATCTATTTCACCGAGGGCATTGACAAATACTTAAAGTGGAGAAGCTGTCCTTTTTTCCCTTTCATGTTATCCCCCTTTTCTTTAACAGTCAGTCAGTCAGTCAGTCGGTTGGACATCAGCGAGTGAAGAAGCCAGTCAGCATCCATCATGGCTGTTAACATCCCAGGAGTGATAGTGATGGTGGTTTTCTACCTGCTGGTACTTGGGACCGGCATCTGGGCTTCTTTCAAGTCCAGGAGGGAGCAGAAGAAAAGTGCAGCCAGTGGAATGGAGATGGCGCTGCTGGGAAACCGGAGCATTGGCTTGGTGGTGGGGATCTTCACAATGACAGGTGAGGAGAGCTCCGCTGACACAGGACGGAAGCTGTGACCAACAAGGTTGGGATTATTAGGAAATGTATTTATAAGATTATAAAATATCTTGAAAGTTCTTTGGTAACACTTTAAAATAACCATCATTAATAGATGGTAAATTGATAGTTAATTAGTCTTTAGTTAATTGTCATTTAACTGTTAACAAGCAATTCAATTATAATAAAATATTTAGTATTAATGTGAATTAACAGTTTATTGTTACACACTTTATATCCCTCATATGTTATATTACATATAGTATCGGGTAATGATTATAAAATGTTTGTAAACCTTTAAGAAACCATTTTTAAAACATCTATAAAGATTACATCGATAGATGGACCAGATATTCCTGACACAGTAAACATTATCTGGATGGCTGTTGTAAAGCTGTGAATGATGTTTTTCATATTTAGTTATTGGTTAGTAAGTAAGCAATGATACAATTTTTGCCCTTCATTAAATTATACATATATATGTATATAATAATTTAATTAAATATTTTTAAATATAATTTAATGAAGGGCACAAAATGTATCAAATCAAAAATGTATCACTGCTTTACAAATATCTATATTTTTTATTTAACCTATATTAATTCAGGGAGGGTCTACTGAGAGGCAGCGGTTGGAGGTTGAGAGCCTTGCTCAAGGGTACCTCAATGATGGTAATGAGGGAGGGACAAGCACTGCTCTTTCACTTTCCCCACCCAGATTTTATCCTGTCGGTCTGGGGATCGAACCGACGACCTGCAACTTTATAATAACCATCCAGACATGTTTATAGACAGTTTAAAAACCGACTAATAACCTCTGACAAAGTATTAACTATCTTTGTGAATTATTAGGGTTCGCTGTTCAACAGCGCCACAAACAGCAAAACTCTATCATAAAGTTCAACAAAAATCTTTCTAAAAACAGATTTTGACAAACTGAACAGTAAAACCTTCAATGGGCTCCAGCGCTAAATAAGTATTAGGATAAGGAAGATATTTGCAAAAAATATTTATATTTAAAATGTATGCAAGGAACTATCTTCCTTTGTATTACATCAGGCAGATATCTTTGAATGTGTAAAAGAAAACCTGTAATGAATTGAAATGGTCCAAATAGCTGCCGCTTGTTCACCAAATGTCTTGCTCATGTGTTACTCCATCCCGCAGCTACGTTTGTCGGAGGGGGCTTAATCGTTGGCACAGCTGAGATGGTGTACGTACCTTCTATGGGACTGACCTGGGTTATAATGATGCTCATGGCAAACAGCTCAACTTTTATTATTGGTAAGAGTTGGAAATTACATTTGAAAAGATACTGTATATATACGTATATACAGTATATATACTATATATATATACAAGTGAGGAAAATAAGTATTTGAACACCTTGCTATTTTGCAAAATCTCCACTTAGAAATCATGGAGGGGTCTGAAATTGTCATCGTAGGTGCATGTCCACTGTGAGAGACATAATCTAAAAAAAAAAACAGGAATCACAATGTATGATTTTTTAAATATTTATTTGTATGATACAGCTGCAAATAAGTATTTGAACACCTGAGAAAATCAATGTTAATATTTGGTACAGTAGCCTTTGTTTGCAGTTCCAGAGGTCAAACGTTTCCTGTAGTTTTTCACCAGGTTTGACACACTGCAGAAGGGATTTTGTCCCACTCTTCCACACAGATCTTCTCTAGATCAGTCAGGTTTCTGGGCTGTTGCTGAGAAACACGGAGTTTGAGCTCCCTCCAAAGATTCTCTATTGGGTTTAGGTCTGGAGACTGGCTAGGCCACTCCAGAACCTTGACATGCTTCTTACAGAGCCACTCCTTGGTTACATTTCATTGTTTGCTAGCTAGCTAAAAACCACTTAGTTAGCCTGTAGCTATATTGCATAACAAAACTGAACATTGTTTGATAGCTAGCTAAATCAAATAGCTTAATGTTACTTATAATTAGGCAGAGAAACTCCAGTGTGTGTGTGTGTGTGTGTGTGTGTGTGTGTGTGTGTTAGGGTTGAAAGCGCTACACTAGGGTGACCAAACGTCCTCTTTTGACCGGACATGTCCACTTTTTACATACTGTCCGGGGCATCTGGGGGAGTTTAGAAATTCATGAAAATGTCCGGTTTTCACTGTTTTTCATTGGACCATTAAGCGTGTACTTAAATTGACTGGCGCTTTGCAGATCAGACAGGGAGCACATACAGGGAGCAGATCAGACAGGGAGCACATATAGGGAGCAGATCTGACTGGGAGCACATACAGGGTGCAGATCAGACAGGTAGCACATACAGGGAGCAGATCAGACAGGGAGCACATACAGGGAGCAGATCAGACAGGGAGCACATATAGGGAGCATATCTGACCGGGAGCACATAAAGGGAACAGATCAGACAGGGAGCACATATAGGGAGCAGATCAGACAGGGAGCACATATAGGGAGCAGATCTGACTGGGAGCACATACAGGGAACAGATCAGACTGGGTCACATACAGGGAGCAGATCAGACAGGGAGCACAAACAGGGAGCAGATCAGACAGGGAGCACAGGGGCTGTTTGAGGGTTAAGACTTGGTTTTAAGATTAGGTTTAGAATTACATTATGGTTTGGATGAGGGTAAGGGTTAAGGTTAGGCATTTAGTTATGATGGTTAAGGGGCTAGGGAATACATTATGTCAACAACGGATCCCCACAAAGATAGTGTGTGTTTGTGTGTTTGTTTGTGTGTGTGTGTGTGTGTGTGTGTTTGTCTGGATGTCACCTAAAGTAATTTCTGTTTTTTAAATTTGGATATGGTGAAAGAAATAAATCATGGTATTTTACACATTACATGTTTTTCTTGAATGTTATTTCCCTTCATTTCATTGCTATTTGTTTTGATGGTGGTATCTTCTGTCCTCTTATAAATAAAGTTGGCCTGGTGTTTGCAAAGCCAATGAGAGAAAGAAGGTATGTGACGATGCTGGACCCTTTCAATGCCAAGTATGGAAAAGTTCTAACAGCTGGACTCAGCTTGTTTGCAATTTCTTTTGATTTGCTCTGGGTGCCCTTAATACTAATTGCTTTAGGTATGTTACACACATAAAAACTCTTATTATATTAAAGCTATACGTATATGTATATATGCTATATGTTTGTTTTCAATTCCTTTATCTGTTAACAAATAACTTTGTGTTAGGGAAAATACAGTAAATGTATACTTGGATATAAATTCCGACCCACACTGTGTAGATATGACTTACTTCAATGAATGTAAACGTGTATTATTATTAACACAAAGACTGGTTATAAAATGTCACTGATACAATATGTCTGACAGGAGGAACCATGAGTGTGATCTTGGATTTGTCCTTGCCTTTGTGCATTTGGATCTCTGCTGCCGTCGCCATTACCTACACACTGCTGGGAGGTCTCTACTCTGTGGCCTACACAGATATTATCCAACTTGTGATCCTATTCTTTGGCTTGGTGAGTTTGATATACTTTTAGGTTTCATAGTGTTAGCTTTTAGTTTTAAGAAAACACTCTTACACAAGGAATAAAACACTCCAAAGGACGTATATAAAAGTGTATGTGTGTTTAAATCCATTTCTATTTGTCTCTGCAGTGGATCTGTGTTCCCTTTGCCTTGATGAACCCTTACTCCTTGGACATTAGGAAGACACTGATGAACAACACCTTGCACGCTCCCTGGATTGGTGCACCAGGGCTGAAAAAGTCCTGGATAATGGTTGATGAGTTCTTATTAATTGTAAGGAAGCAATAATACAGCTAATATGAAATGGAATGCAATTTGCTCCAGTCTTAATAGATATATTTAGAAAGAGGATAACATCCATATGTTAATAGTTTGTTTTTCTTTTTTAACTTAAGAATCAGACAGGTTGTAGGCCAAGGCTATTATCTAAAACAATATGTCTGTGAATGTCCAGGTTGCAAGACGTGTGTTTAATTTGACCAACTAACTGTTTTACTTTTCAGGCACTAGGAAATGTGGGATATCAGGGCATCCACCAGAGGACTTTGTCGGCGTCTTCAACATCCACAGCCAAGATCACTTGCTTTGTCGCTGCTGTCATCTTCCCTGTATTTGGGATACCTTCTGTACTGCTTGGGGCAGTCTCTGCATCCACAGGTATTAATATATTCCACATACAGGGGTAGGCTGTGAAAAGTAATATCTTCAAGAAAAAGAAATAAAGTTTGGGTAAGAAATTAAGACTACATCCACACAATACGATTTTTTAACGGCATTTTAAATTCAATTCAATTTTATTTATAGTATCAAATCATAACAAAAGTTATCCCGAGACATCTTACAGACCACATTCTATAATTTACAAAGCCCCGAAAAATAAATTCACACTTAATCACACTTAATAAAAATAATGGAACAGTGACTACAAATGGTAGTCATACTAGTTTAGACACTAGTTAGACACTGCAGGGTGTCATAGGGTGTAGCGTGGCATAGCAGAGCATATAATTAAAATAAAAACCAGTTTCCGTCCTGACAAACCATTTAGTCGTGATGTCGCAGGATGAAGCTTCATGAACCATTATGTTTTTACCCAATAAACCCACAGAACATGTGAATTGTCGCAGACTGCTTTAATAATAGCTTGCATCCTGTGCATGTAGGTAGTAGTAGCCGTGACTGATAAGACCCAATCAGGGAGCAAACATGGGTGTCTGCATCCTTGTTTTCTGCCTGTCCAGACACAATCCCAGATTAATGAAACAAAGCCTTCAGGAGCAGAATATCCTTATATACCATGTTTCAGACTGGAGGCCAAATGATCAAGGGCCTATGTGAGTGCCTGTGCCATATAATGAACCAACTGCATGAAGGTAAATGTAAAGGTCTCTTGGTTAAAAAAAACCAACTGGGCCCACTGTGCTCCTTATAACTTATCACAGAGTACTTAGTTCACTTCTTAGTATATAATGAAGGCTCATCTTAGAATCCCTCAAACAGTGATGTGAGTAATGTGACTATTTTTCAGTGTTTCCTTCTTGTGTGTCCATGCCTCAGACTGGAACCTGACTTCCTATGGTTCTCCATCTCCATATGAACGAGGGGAATCAGCTCTAGTTCTGCCCCTGACCCTGCAGCATCTCACCCCGTCCTTCATCTCCATCATCGGTACCGGATGTGTGGCTGCCGCCGCCATGTCATCAGCTGACTCTTGTTTGCTTTCTGCAGCTTCTGTCTTCACCTCCAACATATACAAGACCATTCTGAGGCCTCAGGTGAAAAAATAAGTTTTTCTCCACCTACTGAGCCACAAAACAAAGGGAATGGCATACAGGAGAGAATAAATGGAATAAAGTGGCATGAAGGAGAAAGATAGGAGAGCTAAAGAAGCAGTGAGAGAGTTATTTAAAGCAGAACAGTCTCAATCATCTGCTGTTTACCTGTTTCTCGTCCTCTCTACTTTCTTCTGCAGGCTTCAGACGGAGAGACTCTGTGGGTGATCCGTGCTTCTGTCTTGGTAGTGGGCTTAGTTTCTACATCACTGACCAACCTGGAAAAGAGCCTGTTGTCGTTCTGGTTCATTAGTCTTGAAGTGGCTTACATCATAATCTTCCCTCAACTAGTCTGCGTCCAATTCTTCAACATCTCCAACGGTTACGGGGCTGTGATGGGCTTGCTGGTGGGAACTGTGTTAAGACTGCTCAGTGGAAACCCAACACTTGGGTTAGCACCAGTCATTCACTTCCCAGGATGCACTCTTGAGGACGGTGTTTATGTCCAGTACTCTCCGGTTAAGACCATCGCCATGCTGTCTGCCGTTGCTGCCATCTTGTATTTCTCCTACATTGCGTCTGTGCTCTTCAACAAAGGCATACTTCCTGAGAAGTGGGATGTGTTCAAAGTGAAAGTCCAGAACTGACCACAACCACAGACAGTAACATATGTTGCAACAGAACAAAATCAGATTTTGTAAGTGAAGTTGTAAGTGTTCCTGCATGTAGCAGTATCAGTTTATTTAAAGCATAATACAAACTAGTAAATACCATAGACTGTAAAAGAAAAACTGGACGACACGTCTCCACTCCCTCCAACTGTACAAAAGCTAAGCCACAATATCTAGGATACAGGTGCCGCCATCTTGAAAGTTTGGAGTCTGTGCAGTCTGTGATAGGGCAGTGGAGCTGATGTATTCAAGTCCCGCCCATACAAGCCATACAAACCAATCACAAGCTGTCAATCATGACGTTTCACACTGGTTTTATAGCATAAAAAAAAGCATTAAAAAAACCTTGCACACTTAAAGAAACATCATCGTCATAAGAGCTACCTAAAATGATTGACACAATCTTTGGGAAAATGTATTTGAAGTGTACTTTGATGTTTTTAGTTTGGCCCATGTCCCATCGGGTAACATAGAGGGGACAGGGTTTATGACCTTTACTGCAGCGAGCCACCAGGTTGAGACCGAGATGTTTTGGCTTCACTAATCCCCAATTTCCACGGTGGCAGAGTCATTAGGTTTCCATTAATGTCAATGTGTGTATTTCCACTGACTGCATCCCGACTCCGTCCCAGTTCCAACACGGCAGATAGTGTGGGACAGGAAGTTGAGCGCAGAAACAAAATAAAACATCTGGTTAATTTTCAAAATAAAATAGAGTGTGCTCACTGCAAATTATATCTCCCTGCGCCTGCGCATCATCCCCAACTCTCTTCCACTTTCCTGTCTATCCACTGTCACTAATAAAGGGAAAAATGCACCAAAAAATAATCTTAAAAAAAAATTGAAATACTGTGTTCCAAGAAAGTGCCCATTTATTCCAGTTAAAGTTGATCGCCCCACAACTTATGACTAAAACGACTTTTATCTTTCTGATTGGCTCTTGCTTTGTGGGGCTCATTGTTCATGCACATGAAGTTTCCTGTGAGTTTTAAAATCATTTAATCTGCTTAAAAATAAAAAAATATAATTGACTTTCATTTGCTCAGATTTTTGTTATTCTACACTGGCCGCTGGGACAAATTGGCAGCAAGGTGTAATGAATATTAAAATAGAACCACAAAGAATGTTATCCCAATGCAGTTTATGTGTTTAGATACAGTGGGTACGGAAAGTATTCAGACCCCTTTAAATTTTTCAGTCTTTGTTTCATTGCAGCCTTTTTCCAAAAATCAAAAAAGTTCATTTTATTTCTCAGTAATGTACACTCAGCAACCCATCTTGACAGAAAAAAACAGAAATTTAGAAATTTTTGCATATTTATTAAAAAACAAAAACTGAAATATCACATGGTCATATGTATTCAGACCCTTTGCCGTGACCCTCATATGTAACTCAGGTGCTGTCTATTTCTTCTGATCATCCTTGAGATGGTTCTACACCTTCATTGGAGTCCAGCTGTGTTTGATTATACTGATTGGACTTGATTAGGAAAGCCACACACCTGTCTATATAAGACCTTACAGCTCACAGTGCATGTCAGAGCAAATGACAATCATGAGGTCAAAGGAACTGCCTGAAGAGCTCAGAGACAGAATTGTGGCAAGGCACAGATCTGGTCAAGGTTACAAAAACATTTCTGCTGCCCTTAAGGTTCCTAAGAGCACAGTGGCCTCCATAATCCTCAAATGGAAGACGTTTGGGACGACCAGAACCCTTCCTAGAGCTGGCCGTCCGGCCAAACTGAGCTATCGGGGGGAGAAGAGCCTTGGTGAGAGAGGCAAAGAAGAACCCAATGGTCACTGTGGCTAAGCTCCAGAGATGCAGTCGGGAGATGGGAGAAAGTTGTAGTAAGTCAACCATCACTGCAGCAATCCACCAGTCGGGGCTTTATGGCAGAGTGGCCCGAAGGAAGCCTCTCCTCAGTGCAAGACACATGAAAGCCCGCATGGAGTTTGCTAAAAAAAACACCTGAAGGACTCCAAGATGGTGATAAATAAAATCCTCTGGTCTGATGAGACCAAGATAGAACTTTTTGGCCTTAATTCTAAGCGGTATGTGTGGAGAAAACCAGGCACTGCTCATCACCTGTCCAATACAGTCTCAACAGTGAAGCATGGTGGTGGCAGCATCATGCTGTGGGGGTGTTTTTCAGCTGCAGGGACAGGACGACTGGTTGCAATCGAGGGAAAGATGAATGCGGCCAAATACAGGGATAACCTGGACGAAAACCTTTTCCAGAGTGCTCTGGACCTCAGACTGGGCCGAAGGTTTACCTTCCAACAAGACAATGACCCTAAGCACACCGCTAAAATAACGAAGGAGTGGCTTCACAACAACTCTGTGGCTGTTCTTGAATGGCCCAGCCAGAGCCCTGACTTAAACCCAATTGAGCATCTCTGGAGAGACCTGAAAATGACTGTCCACCAACGTTTACCATCCAACCTGACAGAACTGGAGAGGATCTGCAAGGAGGAATGGCAGAGGATACCCAAATCCAGATGTGAGAAACTTGTTGCATCTTTCCCAAAACGACTCATGGCTGTATTAGATCAAAAGGGTGCTTCTACTAAATACTGAACAAAGGGTCTGAATACTTATGACCATGTGATATTTCAGTTTTTGTTTTTTAATAAATATGCAAAAATTTCTAAATTTCTGTTTTTTTCTGTCAAGATGGGTTGCTGAGTGTACATTACTGAGAAATAAAATGAACTTTTTTGATTTTTGGAAAAAGGCTGCAATGAAACAAAGAGTGAAAAATTTAAAGGGGTCTGAATACTTTCCGTACCCACTGTATATTGTTATAATAGTCAAACATACATTTGTTAGGGGCTAGTTCTGACCCAGAATGCAGAGACATCACACAGGCAAGGTAAAGCAGTTCAGAAGGGTTTAATGAACAGAGTGTACTGAGAGATGCAACGTCTTATTGTGTCTGGGTGGGAAAACTCCTGGCTTGTCCGAGGTTGGAGGCGAGCCGACGGTGGAGAGTCCAAGTGGGTTTGGGACACGAGGCGGACAGGCAGAGGTGAGTACAATGAGTGACTACATGAGTACATGAATGAGTACAGTTCTTCCCAAAAGCCTTAACTCACACATGCACTGACTTAATATTTTTATATTTCGTGTCGACACTGTGACGGGGTTGCTTCAATCTCGTTGCACGGGTACTGCACTAATGACAACAAAGGCTTTCTATTCTATTCTTCTCTACAAGGAAGGACACAGGAGGGCTCCCAATGTGGAGGATGAGGCTGGACTGTGAGACTGGAAACATGCAGGCACGTCGGAGGAAGCAGCAGGTCTAGGCGGAATCTAGATAGAGACACAAGATAAGGCAAGGCAAGGCAGCTTTGCATTACAGAGCCCCTAAGCAGAGACAGTTGGAACCACTGCTGCCCCCGTTTCGTTTTAGTCAGGACGGACACATACGGAGACCTTTGCAAACCACGATGCTGACATCTGCGTTTTCCTCCTGATAGCGTCTTGATTGTGTTTTAATGATTTGGGTGTGCATTTCTGTTGATTTAGTGTTCATGTATATTTCTATTTATTGGTATTACCATGACCGTGACCCGGTTGGGGACTGATGGCCTCTAGGCAAGGAGTGTCTGTTCAACGTCTATTAAATATCTGTGACTCGGTTTCCTGAGTGAATCAACACACTTCTGACTGCAACATCAATAAAACACACCTCAACTAGGACAGAAACAGTTCAGAAAAGAGTCCCACGAGCCTTTGCACTGCTTCAGCGAAGAACAGTTGATATAGGGTAACATCCTGCCGAAGGGTACAGTGTGTTCTATACACTCTGGTTCAGCTGCTCTCCAACACAAATATTTAATCATGACGTTGTTTTACCTTTCTAACCCCTAGCTAAACCTGTAACAATCTATTTCACCTAGGGCATTGACAAATACTTAAAGTGGAGAAGCTGTCCTTTTTTTCCCTTTCATGTTATCCCCCTTTTTTTTAACAATCAGTCAGTCAGTCGGTCGGTTGGACATCAGCGAGTGAAGAAGCCAGTCAGCATCCATCATGGCTGTTAACATCCCAGGAGTGATAGTGATGGTGGTTTTCTACCTGCTGGTCCTTGGGACCGGCATCTGGGCTTCTTTCAAGTCCAGGAGGGAACAGAAGAAAAGTGCAGCCAGTGGAATGGAGATGGCGCTGCTGGGAAACCGGAGCATTGGCTTGGTGGTCGGGATCTTCACAATGACAGGTGAGGAGAGCTCCGCTGACACAGGACGGAAGCTGTGACCAACAAGGTTGTGATTATTAGGAAATGTATTTATAAGATTATAAAATATCTTGAAAGTTCTTTGGTAACACTTTCAAATAACCATCATTAATAGATGGTAAATTGATAGTTAATTAATCTTTAGTTAATTGTCATTTAACTGTCGTTTAACTGTTTCCAAAGCAGTCATTTTACTGTTAACAAGCCATTCAGTTATTCACAGCAGTTCACATGCCCTTATATTAATTGTACCAAATCCCCGTTTGACACAAGGAACTATCTTCCTTTGTATTACATCAGGCAGATATCTTTGAATGTGTAAAAGAAAACCTGTAATGAATTGAAATGGTCCAAATAGCTGCCGTTTGTTCACAAAATGTCTTGCTCATGTGTTACTCCATCCCACAGCTACGTTCATCGGAGGGGGCTTCATCGTTGGCATAGCTGAGATGGTGTACGTACCTTCTATGGGACTGACCTGGGTTATAATGATGCTCATGGCATACAGCTCATCTTTTATTATTGGTAAGAGTTGGAAATTACATTTGAAAGGATACTGTATATATACAGTATATATACTGTATATATATTCAAATACTGTATATATACTTTATATATATATATATATATATATATATATATACATATATATACAGTGAGGAAAATAAGTATTTGAACACCTTGCTATTTTTCAATTTCTCCCACTTAGAAATCATGGAGGGGTCTGAAATTGTCATCGCAGGTGCATGTCCACTGTGAGAGACATAATCTAAAAAAAGAAATCCAGATATCACAATGTATGATTTTTTAACTATTTATTTGTATGATACAGCTGCAAATAAGTATTTGAACACTTGAGAAAATCAATGTTAATATTTGGTACAGTAGCCTTTGTTTGCAGTTCCAGAGGTCAAATGTTTCCTGTAGTTTTTCACCAGGTTTGACACAGTGCAGAAGGGATTTTGGCCCACTCCTCCACACAGATCTTCTCTAGATCAGTCAGGTTTCTGGGCTGTTGCTGAGAAACACGGAGTTTGAACTCCCTTCAAAGATTCTCTATTGGGTTTAGGTCTGGAGACTGGCTAGGCCATGCCAGAACCTTGATATGCTTCTTACAGAGCCACTCCTTGGTTACATTTCATTGTTTGCTAGCTAGCTAAAAACCACTTAGTTAGCCTGTAGCTATATTCCTTAAAGAAACATTCCATCATTTGCTAGCTAGCTAAAAACCACTTAGTTAGCCTGTAGCTATATTCCTTAAAGAAACATTCCATAATTTGCTAGCTAGCTAAAAACCACTTAGTTAGCCTGTAGCTATATTGCATAACAAAACTGAACATTGTCTGATAGCTATCTAAATCAAATAGCTTAATGTTACATATAATTAGGCAGAGAAAATCCAGTGTGTGTGTGTGTGCTTTGCAGGCGGCTCTGCAACGCGCACATACAGGGAGCAGATCAGACAGGCAGCACTTACAGGGAGCAGATCAGACAGGCAGCACTTACAGGGAGCAGATCAGACAGGGACCATAAAAAAGGAGCACATCAGACAGGGAGCACATATAGGGAGCAGATCTGACTGGGAGCACATACAGGGAGCAGATCAGACATACAGGGAGCAGATCAGACAGGGAGCACATATAAAAATGCTAGACCCCACCTCTTTAAAGGGCTGTTTGAGGGTTAAGACTTAGATTAAGTTTAGACTTACGTTATGGTTTGGATGAGGGTAAGGGTTAAGGTTAGGCATTTAGTTGGGATGGTTAAGGTTAGGGTAAGGGGCTAGGGAATACATTATGTCAACGACGGATCCCCACAAAGATAGTGTGTGTTTGTGTGTGTGTGTGTGTATTTGTCTGGATGTAACCTAAAGTCATTTCTGTTTTTTTAAATTTGGATATGGTGAAAGAAATAAATCATGGTATTTTACACATTACATGTTTTTGTTGAATGTTATTTCCCTTCACTTCATTACTATATTTTCTTATTGTGGTATCTCCTGTCCTCTTATAAATAAAGTTGGCCTGGTGTTTGCAAAGCCAATGAGAGAAAGAAGGTATGTGACGATGCTGGACCCTTTCAATGCCAAGTATGGAAAAGTTCTAACAGCTGGACTCTGCTTGGTTGCACTTTCTAATGATGTGCTCTGCGTGCCTTTAATACTAATTGCTTTAGGTATGTTACACACATAAAAACTCTTATTATATTAAAGCTATACGTATACAGTGAGGAAAATAAGTATTTGAACACCCTGCTATTTTGCAAGTTCTCCCACTTAGAAATCATGGAGGGGTCTGAAATTGTCATCGTAGGTGCATGTCCACTGTGAGAGACAAAAATCAAAAAAATAATATCCAGAAATCACAATGTATGATTTTTTAACTATTTATCTGTATGATACAGCTGCAAATAAGTATTTGAACACCTGAGAAAATCAATGTTAATATTTGGTACAGTAGCCTTTGTTTGCAGTTCCAGAGGTCAAACGTTTCCTGTAGTTTTTCACCAGGTTTGCACACTGCAGAAGGGATTTTGGCCCACTCCTCCACACAGATCTTCTCTAGATCAGTCAGGTTTCTGGGCTGTTGCTGAGAAACACGGACTTTGAGCTCCCTCCCAAAGATTCTCTATTGGGTTTAGGTCTGGAGACTGGCTAGGCCACGCCAGAACCTTGATATGCTCCTTACAGAGCCACTCCTTGGTTATCCTGGCTGTGTTCTTTTGGGTCATTGTCATGTTGGAAGACCCAGCCTCGACCCATCTTCAATGCTCTAACTGAGGGAAGGAGGTTGTTCCCCAAAATCTCGCAATACATGGCCCCGGTCATCCTCTCCTTAATACAGTGCAGTCGCCCTGTCCCATGTGCAGAAAAACACCCCCAAAGCATGATGCTACCACCCCCATGCTTTACAGTTGGGATGGTGTTATTGGGATGGTACTCATCATTCTTCTTCCTCCAAACACGGTTAGTGGAATTATGACCAAAAAGTTCTATTTTGGTCTCATCTGACCACATGACTTTCTCCCGTGACTCCTCTGATCATCCAAATGGTCATTGGCAAACTTAAGACGGGCCTTGACATGAGCTGGTTTAAGCAGGGGAACCTTCCGTGCCATGCATGATTTCAAACCATGACGTCTTAGTGTATTACCAACAGTAACCTTGGAAACGGTGGTCCCAGATCTTTTCAGGTCATTGACCAGCTCCTCCCGTGTAGTTCTGGGCTGATTTCTCACCTTTCCTAGGATCATTGAGACCCCACGAGGTGAGATCTTGCATGGAGCCCCAGTCCGAGGGAGACTGACAGTCATGTTTAGCTTCTTCCATTTTCACCAAGCTGCTTGGCAATTTCCCCCGTAGCCCTTTCCAGCCTTGTGGAGGTGTACATTTTTGTCTCTAGTGTCTTTGGACAGCTTTTTGGTCTTGGCCATGTTAGTAATTGGATTCTTACTGCTTGTATGAGGTGGACAGGTGTCTTTATGCAGCTAACGACCTCAAACAGGTACATCTAATTTAGGATAATAAATGGATTGGAGGTGGACATTTTGAAGGCAGACTAACAGGTCTTTGAGGGTCAGAATTCTAGCTGATAGACAGGTGTTCAAATACTTATTTGCAGCTGTATCATACAAATAAATAAATCATACATTGTGATTTCTGGATATTTTCTTTTACATTATGTCTCTCACAGTGGGCATGCACCCATGATGACAATTTCAGACCCCTCCATGATTTCTAAGTGGGAGAACTTGCAAAATATCAGGGTGTTCAAATACCTATTTTCCTCACTGTATGTATATATGCTATATGTTTGTTTTCAATTCCTTTATCTATTAACAAATAACTTTGTGTTAGGGAAAATACAGTAAATGTATACTTGGATATAAATTCCAACCCACATTGTGTAGATATGACTTACTTCAATTAATGTAAACGTGTATTATTATTAACACAAAGACTGGTTATAAAATGTCACTGATACAATATGTCTGACAGGAGGAACCATGAGTGTGATCTTGGATTTGTCCTTCCCTTTGTGCATTTGGATCTCTGCTGCCGTCGCCATTACCTACACACTGCTGGGAGGTCTCTACTCTGTGGCCTACACAGATATTATCCAACTTGTGATCCTATTCTTCAGCTTGGTGAGTTTGATATACTTTTAGGTTTCATAGTGTTAGCTTTATGTTTTAAGAAAACACTCTTACACAAGGAATAAAACACTCCAAAGGACGTATATAAAAGTGTATGTGTGTTTAAATCCATTTCTATTTGTCTCTGCAGTGGATCTGTGTTCCCTTTGCCTTGATGAACCCTTACTCCTTGGACATTAGGAAGACACTGATGAACAACACCTTGCACGCTCCCTGGATTGGTGCACCAGGGCTGAAAAAGTCCTGGATAATGATTGATGATTACTTATTTTTTGTAAGGAAGCAATAATACAGCTAATATGAAATGGAATGCAATTTGCTTCAGTCTTAATAGATATCTTTAGAAAGAGGATAACATCCATATGTTAATAGTTTGTTTTTCATTTTTAACTTAAGAATCAGACAGACTTGTAGGCCAAGGCTATTATCTAAAACAATATGTCTGTGAATGTCCAGGTTGCAACACGTGTGTTTAATTTGACCAACTAACTGTTTTACTTTTCAGGCACTAGGAAATGTGGGATATCAGGGCCTCCACCAGAGGACTTTGTCGGCGTCTTCAACATCCACAGCCAAGATCACTTGCTTTGTCGCTGCTGTCATCTACCCTGTATTTGGGATACCTTCTGTACTGCTTGGGGCAGTCGCTGCATCCACAGGTATTAATATATTCCACATACAGGGGTAAGCTGTGAAAAGTAATATCTTCAAGAAAAAGAAATAAAGTTTGGGTAAGAAATTAAGACTACATCCACACAATACGATTTTAAGATTACGACACGATTATACGACATTTTAAATTCAATTCAATTTTATATATAGTATCAAATCATAACAAAAGTTATCCCGAGACATTTTACAGACCACATTCTATAATTTACAAAGCCCCGAAAAATTAATTCCCACTTAATCACACTTAATAAAAATAATGGAACAGTGACTACAAATGGTAGTCGTACTAGTTTAGACACTAGTTAGACACTGCAGGGTGTCATAGGGTGTAGCGTGGCATAGCAGAGCATAGAATTAAAATAAAAACCAGTTTCCGTCCTGACAAACCATTTAGTCGTGATGTCACCGGATGAAGCTTCATGAACCATTATGTTTTTACCCAATAAACCCACAGAGCATGTGAATTGTCGCAGATTGCTTTAATAATAGCTTGCATCCTGTGCATGTAGGTAGTAGTAGCCGTGACTGATAAGACCCAATCAGGGAGCAAACATGGGTGTCTGCATCCTTGTTTTCTGCCTGTCCAGACACAATCCCAGATTAATGAAACAAAGCCTTCAGGAGCAGAATATCCTTATATACCATGTTTCAGACTGGAGGCCAAATGATCAAGGGCCTATGTGAGTGCCTGTGCCATATAATGAACCAACTGCATGAAGGTAAATGTAAAGGTCTCTTGGTTAAAAAAACCCAACTGGGCCCACTGTGCTCCTTATAACTTATCACAGAGTACTTAGTTCACTTCTTAGTATATAATGAAGGCTCATCTTAGAATCCCTCAAACAGTAATGTGACTATTTTTCAGTGTTTTCCTTCTTGTGAGTCCATGCCTCAGACTGGAACCTGACTTCCTATGGTTCTCCATCTCCATATGAACGAGGGGAATCAGCTCTAGTTCTGCCCCTGACCCTGCAGCATCTCACCCCGTCCTTCATCTCCATCATCGGTACCGGATGTGTGGCTGCCGCCGCCATGTCATCAGCTGACTCTTCTTTGCTTTCTGCAGCTTCTGTCTTCACCTCCAACATATACAAGACCATTCTGAGGCCTCAGGTGAAAAAATAAGTTGTTCTCCACCTCCTGAGCCACAAAATAAAGGGAATGGCATACAGTAGAGAATAAATGGAATAAAGTGGCATGAAGGAGAAAGATAGGAGAGCTAAAGAAGCAGTGAGAGAGTTATTTAAAGCAGAACAGTCTCAATCTTCTGCTATTTACCTGTTTCTCGTCCTCTCTACTTTCTTCTGCAGGCTTCAGACGGAGAGACTCTGTGGGTGATCCGTGCTTCTGTCTTGGTAGTGGGCTTAGTTTCCACATCACTGACCAACCTGGAAAACAGCCTGTTGTCGTTCTTGTTCATTAGTGTTGAAGTGGCTTACATCATAATCTTCCCTCAACTAGTCTGCGTCCAATTCTTCAACGTCTCCAACGGTTACGGGGCTGTGATGGGCTTGCTGGTGGGAACTGTGTTAAGACTGCTCAGTGGAAACCCAACACTCGGGTTAGCACCAGTCATTCACTTCCCAGGATGCACTCTTGAGGACGGTGTTTATGTCCAGTACTCTCCGGTTAAGACCATCTCCATGCTGTCTGCCGTTGCTGCCATCTTGTATTTCTCCTACATTGCATCTGTGCTCTTCAACAAAGGCCTGCTTCCTGAGAAGTGGGATGTGTTCAAAGTGAAAGTCCAGCACTCACCACAACCACAGACAGTAACATATGTTGCAACAGAACAAACTCAGATTTTGTAAGTGAAGTTGTAAGTGTTCCTGCATGTAGCAGTATCAGTTTATTTAAAGCATAATACAAACTAGTAAATACCATAGACTGTAAAAGAAAAACTGGACGACACGTCTCCACTCCCTCCAACTGTACAAAAGCTAAGCCACAATATCTAGGATACAGGTGCCGCCATCTTGAAAGTTTGGAGTCTGTGCAGTGGAGCTGATGTATTCAAGTCCCGCCCATACACGCCATACAAACCAATCACGAGCTGTCAATCATGACGTTTCACACTGGTTTTATAGCATAAAAAAAAACTTGCACATTTAAAGGAACATCATCATCATAAGAGCTACCTAAAATGACAGACTCAATCTTTGGGAAAAATGTATTTGAAGTGTACTTTGATGTTTTTAGTTTGGCCCATGTCCCATCGGGTAACATAGAGGGGACAGGGTTTATGACCTTTACTGCAGCGAGCCACCAGGTTGAGACCGAGATGTTTTGGCTTCACTAATCCCCAATTTCCACGGTGGCAGAGTCATTAGGTTTCCATTAAAGTCAATGTGTGTATTTCCACTGACTGCATCCCGACTCCGTCCCAGTTCCAACACGGCAGATAGTGTGGGACAGGAAGTTGAGCGCAGAAACAAAATTAAACATCTGGTTAATTTTCAAAATAAAATAGAGCGTGCTCACGGCAAATTATATCTCCCTGCGCCTGCGCATCATCCCCCATCTCTCTTCCACTTTCCTGTCTATCCACTGTCACTAATAAAGGGAAAAATGCACCAAAAAATTATTTTTAAAATAAATTGAAATACTGTGTTCCAAGAAAGTGCCCATTTATTCCAGTTAAAGTTGATCGCCCCACAACTTATGACTAAAACGACTTTTATCTTTCTGATTGGTTCTTGCTTTGTGGGGCTCATTGTTCATGCACATGAAGTTTCCTGTGAGTTTTAAAATCATTTAATCTGCTTAAAAATAAAAAAATATAATTGACTTTCATTTGCTCAGATTTTTGTTATTGTACACTGGCCGCTGGGACAAATTGGCAGCAAGGTGTAATGAATATTAAAATAGAACCACAAAGAATGTTATCCCAATGCAGTTTGATGTGTATAGATATATTGTTATAATAGTCATAACATACATTTGTTAGGGGCTAGTTCTGACCCAGAATGCAGAGACATCACACAGGCAAGGTAAAGCAGTTCAGAAGGGTTTAATGAACAGAGTGTACTGAGAGATGCAACGTCTTATTGTGTCTGGGTGGGGAAACTCCTGGCTTGTCCGAGGTTGGAGGCAAGCCGACGGTGGAGAGTCCAAGTGGGTTTGGGACACGAGGCGGACAGGCAGAGGTGAGTACAATGAGTGAGTACATGAGTACATGAATGAGTACAGTACTTCGCAAAATCCTGACCTCACACATGCACTGACTTCATATTTTTATATTTCGTGTCGACACTGTGACGGGGTTGCTTCAATCTCGTTGCACGGGTACTGCACCAATGACAACAAAGGCTTTCTATTCTATTCTTTTCTACAAGGAAGGACACAGGAGGGCTCCCAACGTGGAGGATGAGGCTGGACTGTGAGACTGGAAACATGCAGGCACGTCGGAGGAAGCAGCAGGTCTAGGCGGAATCTAGACAGAGACACAAGATAAGGCAAGGCAAGGCAGCTTTGCATTACAGAGCCCCTAAGCAGAGACAGTTAGAACCACTGCCGCCCCCATTTTGTTTTAGTCAGGACGGACACATACAACACATTAAAGTTGATTGCCCATGGGCGTGCTCGTCTTACAGGGAGGTGTGTTCAGGTGCATTCTGGGCGTATTGCTATCTTGAGGCAGCGGGAAGTAATTGCGCATTGACCAACAAAAACCTGGTCTAAAGTTAAAAGTGAAGCATTTCATAGTTATTTTAACAGCGCTTTAGTAAAATGTGCCTAGGCTTATGCACAGCAACTGCACACTATGCTTGTTACACACACACACACACACACACACAGGGAAGCGCAGCAGCCCGCACACATGCAGAAGATTACAAATAAAAATATTCCAGTGTAAATCTTCCATCATAATAACAATGTGCCAAGGTCCAAACGCGCCTGGCTTTTAAAAGTAATAGGAGGTGACCTCTGATTGGTTGATTGCATGTTACGTCCAAAACACTATGATGAAGATTCTAAATTCAACCCTTTAGAACCATTCGCCCACCGCACGGACTTTATTCCCACCGTAAAACTAGCAAAAGTGGATTTGGCCACGCTCTTAAAGGAGAATTCCCAGTCGATTCCAACACGTAGCTCTGTTATTTGTAAATGTGGAGTGATGTCAGTAGAGAGAAAAATGAAACCAATCTGTGCCATCTACACCGTGTTATCCTCCTGCTAGAGTTAGCACCCTACAGGCTCAAACAGGGCAAGTTATAAATGTGTTTTTAGCCTCTAAACATGTTCAAAATGTCATTACAAGTGCCTTCCCATGTGCAGTGATTCCTTTCGAGGGAACACAGGGAATCTGACTGCTGGAGATGTGACAGAAAGGCATGAAAGTTGTGTTAATTCAGTTGTGTTTTTGGAAGATTACACTTGTATTCATTTTTTACTTTTACAGTAAGGTGACAAATAATACTTGTTGGTGCACATACAGGGAGGGAGTGGAGCTCTGTCTCCACAGCTTGCAGATCCTGTTCTTCTTTGTCTTCAATAAAAAAAGAAGCTTCAATTCAATTCTGTTTTATTCATCAATCCATAAATACAAGGCAAAATGTACATACATTGTCAACAATAAAAATACATCTGATATATATTAAGAACTATTGTATCCTCATATACACTGATCAAACATCCTCTGACCTATTTCTGTAGGTTGCTGTGGCAACTGTCTTGCTTCTTTAACAAAATGCGTGAAGTGATTTTAAGTTGGGGTTTTATTTTGAAAGGTAAAACTGAAGAGTTAAGCTGTGCTGCAGACGGCACAAGTGACACAAAAGACACTTTGAACACTTATTTAGGCGGCTTGAGCGTCCAGATTGAGACACATTTGGACACAAGGATTCGCTGAACATACTTGTACCATTGCAATCTTGAACGCTGTACAATCTGTTAAAAACATCAATTAAAAAGAATTTGCAAAGAAATCTGATTGGAATCCGCACCTCCAAATGTGGTTTGGAATAAATAGCATTTCCTGTTGTTTTTTTTTTGCTGTGCAGGCTTTCTAAAATCAATCTGATATGGGCTGCCAGTCTAAACAAGGTCTTGTCGTATCACTGAGGTGACTTTTGATAAGTTGAACCTGAGATGTTCAATTTGAACTTCAGTAAAAGAAACAGGGACAATCTCAACAAGCTGAACTTTGTCTGACAGTTGTCTAGACTAAACCTACAAACAAAGGCCTGTTTAATCTTTGAGGTTTGAGGAAAATCAGGGTTGGCTATGAACAAAAAAATAAATAAAATGTTTTTCCAAAATGATAAATGGTGCTTTAAAAGTGTTATTGCAGCCGAGAGTAAGATTAGTCAAAGTACCTGAGTAACTGGCGTGAATATTTAGCACACTTGCTCAGCTGTAAGTGTCCCTATAAAGCAGTCCGGATTAAAAAAGGTTGATTTTGATGCTGGTCCCCAACATCAATAAAGAAAGTCTAAGTGTCATCACCCGCTTCAAATCCTGGCACATCACTCCTGTCCTAAAACAACTCCACTGGCTCCCTATCTCCCACCGGATCACCTACAAAATCCTGGTCCTCACCTACAAAGCCCTCCTCTATCTGGCCCCCTCATGACCTCCTCTCCCCCTACAAACCCTCACGGTCTTGTCTGCATCCACAAGTCTAACCTCCGCAGTTTTGGGGACAGAGCCTTCTCCAGGGAAGCTCCCCAGGGTCTGGAACTCCCTCCCCCATGAGATCTGCACCTCTGAGTCCCTCACCATCCTCCAGTCCCACCTCAAGACCCATCTCTTCACCTCTGCCTATCCATAGCCCCCTGCCCCCCTCCCTTCTCATCTGTGCCTGCATCCTGCATCGTTTTATTATCTTCCTGCCCTGTAAAGCGGGCTTTGAGTTCATGAAAAGCGCTATATATATATATTCAATTTATTATTATTATTAATAATAATAATAGTAATAATAATAATAATATTATTAATAAGTGGAGAGATTCTTCACATCATGATCCAAAACTCGTCTGGGTGTTTTAAGTATAACAACACACAAATTTGGCGTATATCAGATATTTTAATTTTTTAGTTTAAGATTAGGCCTTTGTTTCTATAGGACAGCTTAGACTTGAAGGGGGGAATGACATGCAGCAAACGGCTGCCGATCGGAGTCAAACCTGCGGTCGCTGCGTCAAGCCAGCCACAGTATAACTCGAGAGTCCCTCAGCTCAGAGATTAATTGGTTGGTGTTGAAATAAATCAATCAAACCCAAGAAATCGGTTGCTGACAGTGAGTCAATAATCAATAAATATATCGCTGACTTCAAACTCAGCTTAAAGTAACACTTAAAAAAAAAAGAAGATAACATCTTCACGCTGTCGGCCGAGACATTGTCCAGCAAAGTTTGCCGATTCAATGAATCTATCGGTGCTAATGATCACATTATTAACAACATCCTGATTGGAGTTCACAGTGTTAATTAAATTGCTCCTTCACGTTACTGCTGCCACATGAAAAGGTTACCTTGCCAAAAGCCAGGATGGTTCAAATCCCTGAACCAGGTAATGACTATTAGTTAAGATATCTTCCAGCACCCAAACGCTCCGGCTGAGCTCACTTTAGATTATTTTCACGATGGGGTCGATACCTGTCAGTCAACATGCGAGACAGTCCAAATGTGACGTGAACCCTCGGCACGGCCTGGCTGGATAAAACAGCTATTTAAAAACAGACTTGTGTGCTTCATGAGCCGCAGTATGGACATGACTAGAATGGCCTAAAGCCAGTAGGTCATGTGACTGGATATCATGTTGAAGTCCTGCTTTTACTGGAATGTTGAGTCACTGGTTGGCTTTGTCCTTGCTGCTGAAGTTACACAGGAGGCTCTTGGCTCCGTTCTGCCACGCATACAGCGTCTCAGGGAGTTTTTCCGTCCTGCACAGGAGAAAAAAACCATAAGAGTGCAAAGTGTTCAGGAAAAACTTAGGAGCAGCTTCACATCTGGATACATGAATACTCAAGAGACTTTGATTTCTAAAGGACAATGTATGCTTCTGTGTTAATTGTGTTTTTTATTTTATTAACCTTTATTTTACCAGGAATAATCCCATTGAGATTCAGAATCTCTTTGTTAGGTCTGCTGCTGGTAGTGCTCTGTCTCTGCTTGTGTGTGTGTGTGTGTGTGTGTGTGTGTGTATAGCACAAGCTATGATTGGCCTAACATTGTATAAACCAGTGTTGTGGAAGACTTAGGTGCACAGATTCGGTGGGGGGATTAACGGGTCTTTCCTCATGAAAATGTCATGTTTTTAAATGAAAGAAATGTGCAACACTTGGACTATTATTATGATCATATGTGTGTTTAAAATGTTGGAAAAGCTTAAACAATAAATAACATCCAAAAAGCTTAAAGACCAAACTTGCTAACGAAGTCCTTGCTAGCGAAGAAATCATTTGATCTGAAAAAAAGCAACATGTTCTCCCTCCCATCTCGTAAAACACAGACGCTTGGACAGGTGCCTTTGTTATTGTTATTGACGCTAAATGTCTCCTTTAGCGTCATATAACACGCGCTTGGTTGGGATTATTGGCGTCCCTTTTGACGCTGTTAGGTTAAGGGCAAGGTCGTGACTCGGTTCCGTGGCATACGTGAGATACAAACCCCGCTCTCCTGGGTGAAAGTCCTGTGTGTTGTTTTTTTAAAGATTATTTTTGGGTCTTTTTTCCTTTCATTCAGAGTGACAGTGGATAGGCAGGAAACGTAGGAGAGAGATGGGGGATGACATGCTGCAAAGGGCCGCAGGTCGGATTCGAACCACAAGCCACTGCAAAAGACTCAGCCCACATGGGGCACACGCTCTTACTGGGTGAGCTTGAGGTCAATTCCAGCACCCAAAGTGCAAATCAAAACTGGAAAACTGAAGCATTTCCACTTCAGATTCACCCGTGTAGATAAGTAAGGTACAGTAGTAGTGGTTACCCCGAGAGGCTGTATTTTGGCTTCCTGCTAATTGTGACACAGGATGTGTTGGTTGCTCTGTACTTACACAGTTCTTTGTGTTGAGACTGGCCCCGTACATCATCAACAGCTTGATCATCTTGAATCTGTTTATTCTCACGGCATCGTGCATGGGCGTGTCTCCGTCCTTCAGTCAGGGAGCAAAACAGATATTGAGCATTGGTAATTGTTTCTTAATCTGAACGAGGACAACTTTAATTGACCAACTTGTGTTTCTTTCACCGTATAAGCATCTTGCCGAGCGTGAAATTATGAATTATTTTGACTAATAGTTACGATCAGAGGAACGAACAGATGAGTTTAGTCAGGAATCCAATCCATTTTTGGTGGTAATTTGATTAAAATGAAACCCATATTTCAGATATAGTAATCTTTTAAAGGGGACAAATTTGACTTAAGGACAACAGGAGGAAGATTCATCTCTAAGCTGAGGTAAAACCTTATGTGTTTTTAATGTGCCTTCTTTTTTGATTTAACATGAGTAAACGAAACGTGTGTAGCAGCACGTTGTGCTCCCCTGCAGCAGTGTGTGTTGTTGGATAAGCTTCATGTCCTGCTGCAGGGGCTTTGATGCAGCTGTAAGAAGACTGGTGATCTGTGCGTGTGTCAGGTATGACGCCTTACTCTGTCTTTGGCGTTGACGTCGGCTCCGCAGTGGATGAGATGCTCGGCACAATCACAGTGTCCGGTCCGCACAGCAACATGGAGGGGGGTGCTCTGCAACTGCATGAGGAGAGGAGAAGGCGTCAGTTAGCTCAATGCAAGAAAAACAGCAGAAAATGTCACTAAAAGTATAGTGTGTGTGTGTGTGTGTGTGTGTGTGTGTGTGTGTGTGTGTGTGTGTGTGTGTGTGTGTGTGCCTGCCTGCGTGTGTGTGTGATAATGCATTTGGATAATATGGGTCATGTCAGCTGATGGGACACGGGCCAAACAGAAAAAAAATCCAAGTACACCTCAACTAAATGCTATTTGAGGTAGTTGATGTATGTTAATGTCTGTTCCAGCGTTCATGTTTCTGATTAGTTTGATTTGGACTTGTGATTGGTTGAGCGGGTTCATGGGCGGGTCTTGGATACCGCAGCCCAATCACTACTGCGCCCGTAGCGGGGATATTTTGTCTTTACTTTTTGTACAATGGGAGGAAGTGGAGACACGTCGGCCATCTTTATGTCCACTCTGTGGTACCCACCTTGTCTCTGTAGGAGAACTTGGCTCCCTGGTCAAGGAGGAGCTGTAGCGCTGGCAGGCTGCCTCCTCTGCAGGCCCAGTGGACCGCTGTGGCCTCCAGCTGCAACCCAGACACACACACCAAACTATTAGACATGGTTCTGCTCGAGGTTTCTGCCTCTTAAAGGACGTTTTTCCTGCCTCTGTGGCCTAGTGCTTGCTCTTGGTGGGAACTGTTGGGTTTCTGTAAATAACATCACAGAGTCCGGTCTAGACCTGCTCTTTATGGAAAGCGCAATGAGATAACTGTTGTTGTGATTTGGCGCTATATAAATAAAATTGAATTGAATTGAATAATTAGTGTGTGTGTGTGTGCGTGTGTTTAAGTGTGTACATGAGAGTTTTGACATTCGAGTTTTAAGATCCCTCACCTTGTCTTTTTTCTCGATGGCAGCGCCGGCCTCCAGGAGCCTTTTCATCACCTCCACGTGTCCTTTGAACGAGGCTTTGTGCAGCGCTGTTCTCTGGAACTGGAACATTTCAGAGACCACAAACACTTCCTTTACTGAAACTGCAAAACATTGAGTTTAATTCAAAGTAGCTTTATTGTCATTATGTTGAAGGGTCAGACAACAATGTACCGAAATGTGCCAGTTCCCTGAGGAATACAACAATAAAAATGACAAATAAAGGGATACATCACTAAGAACACAAACAAGAAAGTGCAATGTAGTGATGTGTTATTTAATCATAAAACCAATTTTTATTTAATATTGATTATTTTTGGGCTTTTCCGCCTTTAGTGGACAGGACAGCAAGGTGAGAAAGGGTAGAGAGAGAGGGGAAGATAAGCAGGAAATCCTCACAGGTCAAGTATTTAAAGTTGAGCCTTTCATACTACTCTCTACCTCTTAACACTACGTCAGCTTAAGGCGCCGCCTAGCTGTTGCTCTGCCCGTTGCGTTCTGAACGGTGAGGGGTGATTTTTGCATTGTATCTGACTTAGACAGCCAATGCCCAATCATCAATATTTTTCGATTTTGGAGACATGACTGTGGGACTCTTACGTGGTCAGCTGCGTTGGGGTTCCCTCCGTCACTCAGGTACTTCTCCACCACAGGCAGCTTGTTCTCCATGGCTGCTGTCAGAAACAGCTGCTCATCCACAGTCTCAGGCTGAAAGGTAGAAAAAAAAAGATAAAATACTTGCAGGTAAATACTACAGTTACTAGTAGTTCTGAAATATATGGTTTGGCCTAGTTCCCTGCAGCTCAGTCACACATCACCAGCCCTATCTCCACAGTCCTGGAGCATGGTCTGGCCCTTCCACATATACTGTATGTTCCAGCAGGGGGGAAAAACAACGCTTTGTTTAACCCTCATGTTGTCCTCGGGTCAAATTGACCTGTTTCCCTATATCAATGTTCTTTTTAAAAAATTACATGATTGATTCCACACAACGCTCTTTGGCAAGTACAAATCTCTACATTCATTAATTTTGGGGCGTCTTATTCTATTTTATAGCATTTGAAAAACAAATTGAAGTGTTTTTGAAATAGTATTGAGTAAAAGTTGACATATTCCAGTCTGTGATTATCATCAACATCCATTCCTTTAATTTTAGTCTCAATAATTCCTAATTTCTGCTTTTCTAACTCAAACATTAGGTATAATTTCCTATAAATGAGGTTTATTGACCATAAATTCCAAAAATAACTGTAAAACTTTAAGTTAATAAGTTAAAAAAAAGTGACAAACATGGAAAAAAAAGCATCAAAAGTGTTGAAAAAAGGGACAAAAACGTAAGAAAAAGTTAAAAACATTGATTAAAAGCGTCAACAAAAACAATACGAGGGTTAAACACCTGATGTCATCCTCAGAGTTACAATATAATATAAATATAATATGAAAATCATTCGTGGTTTAAAAATTCAGGATATAATAATATTATAATATGACTGTTCCACTTATAGCGAAGGATTTGTTTGGTAAGGGAGACATCGGTCATTAAAACTGCGAAATGAAGAATATATCATCTCACCACGGTCTCAGGCTCGGGCTGGGGTTTCTTATGGACCGGAGCCTTCCTCTCCCTCCTCCTCTTCCTCAGCTGCAGGATGTTGAACAGGTCATCCACCGTCTCCAACTTCAACCGGCCGCTTTTATCCGTCTGACAGGACAGAAAGAAACTTGGTTTAAAAAGCAGCTTCTACTCTTCTACTTATTCTGAATAATAACCCAAAACCCTGTTCCACAAACACTGCAAGTCCCGCCGACCTGGACATTTTAGGTTTTCTGAGTCAACATTTCAAATGAAAAACCTCTTATCGAGGTTATGGTTGTCTTTTTTGACCCTTTTGTGGCTTCCAATGATTTTCTCACTTTTTAAATTTGTCGACTTTTTCTGAGCCTTTTGAAATTCTCGTGGGTTTGTCCCCAAATTTTTAAAGCTTTTTTGTTTTGACATTTGTCATTTTTTTGGACATTTTGTTACTTTTTTTTTTTTTACATCTTTTCACATTTTAGTCACTTTTATTGACATTTTTCTCTCTTTTTTTACACTTTTTTTAAAGTTCTTTTCCCAATTGTTTTTTCTCCAAATGCTATTAAAAAACTCAATCAAAGTTGTGATCTGATGATTTAGACTTGTGAGGAGCGTTGTTAGGAATCATTCACGTTACTTTTTGGGAAAATTTGTTTGAAAGAAACCCAAATTTCTGATATAGAAATTTTTTGGAAATTTGACCCAAAGACAACAGGAGGGTTAAAAAGCTAAAGAAAAAGTTGTCCTTCAAAGGTACTTTTAACATAAAAAGTAAAAAAGGTACACAACTTCCAATGCACCAACTCACGTCAATGTATCGATGTATGTATGTAATAGGAGTTTTGTATTTAAATGGACAAGATGTGTAACACTTCCCAAATGTCTCCAGGTGGCGCCATGGACCAACAAACAAACTCACTTTCAACTACTAACCAGTGGGGAATGTGACTAAGTACAATAAACAAGTACTGCACTTGTGTACAATTTGAAGTATTTTCGTTTCAAGTAATTTTATACTCCTACTCTTCCTTGTTCCTTCCACTATATTTCAGATAAGTTATGAAGTTTTTATGCTAAACCAGTGATTCCCAAGCAGGGGTATTTTCCATGTGTGTGTGCTGCTGTGCTTCCCTGTGTGTGTGCGTGTGTGTGTGTCTAACAAGCATAGTGTGTGCACATGCTGGGCACGAGCCTAGGAGCATTTTACTAATGCTGTTAACCCTAATTTTGTCCTTGGGTCAAATTTGACCCGTTTTCAGTTAATTGTTGTTATTTTTTTGTCACAAAGAATTAGCCGTCAAAATAAGCATTACATTAAAAATATCAAAAAAAGCAACCACAACATTGAAAAAGTGACAAAAATGTCGGAAAAAGAGGTAATAATGTTGAAAAAAAGTGACGGGAATAAGGCAAGGGTTAGAATAAGAATGAAATGCTGTGTTATTGACTGTAAACTGTTGTCCGCTGTGTGTTCTCACATTCAGAGCTGCCACGCTGACCTCCTCGTGCTCGCTGCCGCTGTCGCTCTCCTCTGACAGAGCTCCGCCCACCAGCTCCCTGTCGGACCTGCGCTCATCCGGCTTCTCCTGATCCACGCCCGCCTCGTACTCGCCACCTTGGAAGTTGTCGGCCTCTTTGCCATCTGACCTCTTACCAGACACCTGAGGGAGAGGAGAGATGGGCGCGGTGAGGACACTCTAAGCCAGATTCATTAAACCGGTACAGTACGTAAAACCAGGGATGTTGGACTGGGAAAGGGGACTCTGGGTAGGGTCCTTATGTATGGAGGGCCCAAAAAGATGGTAGAATGATTAGCTGTGGATGCGAGGAGGGGCCCGTAGAAAGGCATTTTCTACGGGGCCCCCTGTGCTACGCCCCAGCATAAAACCCAGTGGTCGAAGAAGTATTCAGATCCTTTACTTAAGTAAAGTACTAACACAACACTGTAAGAAATACTCTGTTGCAAGTAATTATCCTGCTTTGTAAATGTTACTCAAGTAAAAGTCTGTAAGTGTAATCAGGAAAATGTGGTTAAAGTATTAAAAGTAAAAGTACTCAATGCAGTAAAATCCACCCATTATAGAAACTGTAAAGGATCTAAACAGCTGTGTGTTTAATGACATCATCAGCTCAGCTGGACCTGGAGCCGTTATATGGTTGCTAGGTTACTTTATAATAAAACATCAGATTATAAACTACATGTGTTTTGTGTGCAGAAATCTTAATGTGTAAAGTAACTAGTAACTAAAGTAACTAGTAGCTAAAGCTGTAACAGATGAAGGTAGTGGAGTAAAAAGTAGAATATTTCTCTCTAAAGTGTAACGGAGTAGAAGTAGAAAGTGGCATGAAAAGAACAGACTCAAGTAGTACAAGTACCTCAACATTTGGACTTAAGTACAACACTGGAGTACATGTACTTAGTTACATTTCACCACAGGTTAAACCTAGTTCAGCTGATGTCGCGGTCTCTTTGGAGAAGACACCATGAGACATGAGTTCTGTCTCTGTTTTCATAAAAGTCTAAATCTTTGTCGAGAGCTGAAAAAAAACAGATATTTGTTTAAGTTAATTGTAACGTCTTTGCATTTCGATTAGGGGAAGCCAATAAAATGAGAGGAGTGTTTAAGGAAATGCTGAAACTGTTAACAGAGGCCCACACTAACGTCCTGATGATCTGGAACCTCAGTAAAACACATCTCCCAGCATTCAGCCGAGAGAGGAATGTAAAAACACACACACACACACACACTTTAACCATCTATGTATGTCCACATGAAGAGAAATGGTATAGGGTACAAATATTCCAGATGCAGTACAATACATACCCAAACTCATGGACTTGTGGCATGTAGCAGGTCTTCACAATATCACTTAAAAAGCACAATACTCAGGTCTGCAGGGTATAAGTAGCAACGTCTGCACTGTATGTAGCGGCTGCCGATAATAGCGGATATGGCACATTTCTTATAACCTGTACTACTGTACTACAAATAGTCCGCACCTATAACCTAACACACACACACACACACACACACACACACACACAGAGAACATCTCAGTTGAGATAGTAACTACAAGAACATTAAGGACAAGCTGTAACAACAATGATGGGTGAACTAATTTAAAGAGACTTACTTTTATCCAACTTTAAAGTTGTAATTAAGATGTCCCCTAAGCTTGCAAAATAAAAGATAATTAAGGAATTAAATTAGGCAATTAAGGAACCCTGAATTTAGATAAGGAGACATAATTGAGGTACTTTGAAGTTGTTTTTAAAGGTTGTTGGTGCTGATAAGCTGGTTTTCTTTTTCAAGTACTGGGAGCTGAACTGTATATTTTTTTTTTACACAGCTTGTTATCTTTGAAACAAGATACATTTGTTATATGTTAAGTGAAAGTAAGGCGTGTAGATCCAGAAAGTCAAGGACACTGATCCACACTTTACATTGAAATGGCAAATCTGTCCCTAAGATTCCACAGTTGATTGATTTCCCTAAGCATCCTCCTTTTATCCTTTTACCAGCAGAGCGTCACAACCAGACATTATTTTATATTATGAGAAAAAAAATTTGAGAATGGTTTAAAAATCTTTTTGTATGAAAACAAACAGTCTTTAGCTTCTCATTTTCAAATGAATAAAAACCTCCCATGTGTTTTTTTCCCAGATTTTTTTTTTTTGGCACTTGGCCCCCCTACAGTAGTCGCTGCTCTCATAATAATGATGATAATAATAATAATAATAATAATACTCATTTCTATTTACACACATCAGCATATCTTACCAGTTCCTCAACACTGTGCAGTCCCATTCTTCTCCCTGATATGAAGTAGTTTAATATCCACTGGTCTTCTGCTGTGATGGTCAGTGTCTCTCTATCTATCTGTCTGTCTGTCTGTCTGTTTCTCTATCTATCTGTCTGTTCTTCTATCTATCTGTCTGTTTGTCTGTCTGTCTGTCCTTCTATCTGTCTGTCCTTCTATCTGTCTGTTCTGTCTCATACCCTCGGTCTCTTATATATCCCCGTCATAACCTCTGTAGAAAAAAAAACATAGGGGGCCTGTCACTCAACTGAGATCATATTACTGTCTTCATGTGCTCATTTGGCCCGCCGAGCGCTACCAGCATCACCCCCCATCTCCATCTCTATTCCCGGCCCCTCCCATCCCCTCCCACCCCCTCCCACCCCCTCCCACCAAGTTTGGGCTGTCTGCTGGCTTCTGTGTGTCACCCTGCAAAGATGGATGCCAGGGAAGACGTGTCACTCTGCCTGGGAGACAATGACAACTGACATTCACTTAGAGAGACTTTTACCCCTTTATTAGAATAAATACAATATATATTATTTTGCAGAGCTACACCTGGGTTACCTTTGACCCACTGTACAACACCCTGCACACGGGCAGCTGTTCAGTACCGATGGACGGTTTGGATAAATCGTTAAAAGGTTTGTTTCTGATTGTCTGACTGCTCCTTTACTCACCCTACAAAATGTCACAAAGACATCTGAAAAATAGTTATATTCATTGAATCTATTTCTATTTTCTTTTCCTAACGTTAGATATTTACACAGCTAAAAGACATATTTGGCCCTGAGACAGAAACAGGTCTCCAACAAAGTTAAGAGAGATATGTGGCTTGTAAAAAATGGGTCCAACATTTACTTTTGGTGACTATGGGGCGAAGGAATCGCTCCTAATCTGTGTTTATGTTCAGTTATGTATAATATGGTTAAACTCAATATCATCTGGACTCTGGGGACGTGCTTTTGCTATATTATTTAATTTAATTACAAATTATTTAATATTTAATTTCACGTCACTCATTCACTTACAATGCAAATTCTTTTTACTATGGCCACCTAACTTTACTTAACAATATCTTTTATATAATGCCACTTTACATTCATTCAGTACTTTTTGCACATTGTCTGTTGTGGGTTTGTTGTTTTTTACTGTAGAAAAATGCTGCTGTAACAAGAGAATTTCCCCATTGTGGGATGAATAAAGTATTATCTTATCTTCTTCCAGTGGAATCAACACACTCAGGATCTGCCACTAGTCTCTTAAAGAGGTGTAGAAGTTGCAAAAGTCCACGTGAATCAGATACAGGAATCTACTCTGAGTTGGGGCAAAATGTTCCGACGTGTTCAACACCGCGGCCGTTACATTCTCTGATTTTGATATGAGGACGGGAAATGCTAGGGAAGGAAATCAGCAGCCTGTATCGGCTGTATGGTTTGGAGGACTGGTTGGAAAGGAGAACACACACATGAAGGTTCGTTTTATAATGCACCAGTTTTTTCTTTTCTATTATCTGCAGAGTGATTCATGTTCTCAAGCATAGTCAGTGTTCTGCAGCGCCTCGTCACGTTGGGCATGTGGCCACAGGAATGCAGTGACGTCACTGCGACGAGACCGGATCATGGTGGATGAGAAAGAAATAGTCCCCTTTCCAAACCTCCTCCTACTGCGCTCAGTGGGATGCCTGAGCGGTTGACTGACAGCCGGCAGCGGCACGTCATGTCAGGTGCTTATTTGCCCTGTTGTTAAATATGGTCATGCCGCATATTACACATCTCAGAGCAATGGATGTATGCGTGAATATACTTGGGACGGTGATGACACCTGATCATGGTCACAAGCTGTGGGAGCTCACTGTTCACCAATCAGGAGAGTAATGATGTCAGGTGTAGTGCATGAAAACAAATGATTGAATCATAGTATGAAGTAAAGTTAAAAATATCAATGTAGTGGGTCAGAGATCACCATTTAACAAACTTCATATGTTTAACATGACTCAGATTTTGATTCTCCTCTGCAGCTCTGTCTCCTAAATAATTACATTCCAATACAACAAAACTGCATTCTCAATAACTGTGTTTGGCGAGAAGTACATTTTCCCACGACATTGTGCATGTGCATTTGTAGAGCTGTCAGTAGCGAGACAGAGGTGCTGTCTACACCGTGTTATCCTCCTGCTAGCGTTAGCACCCAACAGGCTTAAACAGGGCAAGTTATAAATGTGTTTTTAGCTTCTAAAGATGCTCAAAATGTCATTATCAGTGTCTACCCATGTGCAGTTATTTCTTCCAAGTGAACACAGTGAATTTGACTGCAGTAGATGTGACAGAAAGGCATAAAAGTTGTGTTAATCAACTAGTGTGGACTTGAACAGGAACAGGAAATGAACAGAGGGAGACTTTTATGCCTTTCTGTCACCTCTCCAGCAGTCAGATTCACTGTGTTCACTCGGAAGGAATCATTGAAAAAACAGAGCTACGTGTTGAAATGGACCGGAGTTCTCCTTTAATAACAGTGGTTGCCTTCACTTGCTCTCCTTTAGACCTTTTCACATCCAAACCGAGCCGTCGCTCAGATGTTTGCAGCTGCGTCGTCCACTTTTTCTGACATGTCGTTTTCTCTGAAAGTGAATTCAAAGCAGCGAGCTATTTTTGAAACTGACCTTGTGACTGAAATAGATGGTTGAAGGGGAAATGGTTTTGGAGGGAGACCTTCAGAGCTACTGCACAATACGTTTTACTTCCAGCTGTAGATGTGTTGGCAGGAAGGACAGGGTGTGCTGAACAACAAAAAGAATTGGTGGGGGGAGTTTGTGGAATGGGTTAAACCAGGTGCATATATATATATATATATATATATATATATATATATATATATATATATATATATATATATATGTATATATATATATGCATATAAAGTGTATATAAAAACACTTTATTAAAAGGATACGAAGAGGAAGGGAGATGATTGTGAAGGTGGGTTAGCACACAGTTTGTTATGGGGGGGTGGATTACAGCTGGTGACTTACTTAAAACGTAAATAAATAAAAGGGTTTGGTACGTGTAAAACTAGAGATGTATTGTTGTATATTGTATTTTGTTGTGTATATTGATTATCCTGTTGTAAAATATATGGAATGTAAAAGAAATGAGTGAAAGTGAAAGAGGGCCATGGGACCTTTAACACATAAATGTGTGCACTAGCATTCAAATACAACCCCATATTTATATTTATAGTATATATTTATAGTATATATAATACTATATATATATTTATAGTATTCTTTGACTGAAGCAGCGCTGACCCTGAAGTTATGAACAGGCATTGAAAGTAGCAACTTTTAATGCGGTTATTTATGCGATGTGATGAAGTGTGTGATTGCTTTGCTGACAGCTTCGCAGCTCGATCAGGAACGGCACTGTCACGCTGTTGCAAATAGCACTCGGCACCAACACTGAGACTAAATACAAAAAGGTGCAGTTCGTTAAAATAAAGTCCATTTTCTCTGTTTCAGCTGCTATTCCCTCCTGTGGAACACACACCTCACATCCTTCCCTCATATTTGTCAGCAGTCGAAAGGAGAGTGGGAAGATGACACTATCTTTTGTGTGTGTGTGTGTGTGTGTGTGCGTGGAGTTCCTGGGCAGCCTGGTCACCGGTAGTCCGAGACTTTATTGGCGTTAAACCACAAGGGATGCATCATAGGGTTGTGTCATTATAAATA